>LVLI01000043.1:0-235340 GCA_001687465.1 Halocafeteria seosinensis | reverse complement strand
TACACACACACACACACACACACACACACACACACACACACACACACACACACACACACACACACAAATGTGACAGATAGCGCACCGGCCGGGGAATTGACCGCATCCTCTTAACGAGGAGCGGTACTGTATGCGCCCGTGTTAAGCAGCGACGGGCCCGCTGTTCCTACAGTCTTGCTGACGTGCGCCGTGAGGGAAAACGACACTGTTTTTGCTCAGGGGGCATCGGGGGAGGAGCCATGCCTGAGCCACATTCCCACTTAGACGGTAGGCCATAAACAATGCACGCATCACCGCTCATGCTGCCCACCTGCAGCTGCCGGGCATAATCCCACACGGCTATGGTGAGAATTACGAGGATTATGAGGCAGCAAGATACACCGCAATTTTGTATCTTGTTTGTATGCTCTTGTCTGCGGCTTACCACTTCATGGAACGGAAAATGCTGAACGCGGTGGTATTCACTAGCCGTTGCGCTCACGTCCTCACCAAGACAGAACAACTGACTCAGAGCAAGGATATGTTATTCAACTTGAACTATAGGAAGTGTCCGACGGCACTGCCCGTTAGTCGAGGCCTCATACCTACACTGGTACACTGTATTGGCGTCACTAAATGCAATCACTTGCGCAACATCCTACAATAGCTCCTCTGCAGCAGACAGCTTAGGCGCAGTCGAAGATCCCTGAGAAAAAACAGATCGGGATCCGTTACCCTGAGAATAGACGGCCCTATTCCACAAACGTACAAGCGCTTTTATCCCTCCGTAGGTTCAGTAAACGAATGGAATAAAGAGCTTCTCTGTCTCCCTTGCCAGCTTGAGATATTTGCTGTCCTTCTCTCTCTCTCTCTCTCTATCTTATTAGCGTGCGGTACATCGGTCTGAAGTGTTTGCTGGTGCAGGAGCGTGCCCGTGAGCCTGGAGTCTAGACCGTCAAAGACTCGAACAAGCTCGCAATATTGAACTTTTTATTGGCGCATTACGGTCAACGTACTGAGCGTTTTCACCAAGCAGTTGATAGCGACGCTATACCTCGTATTCGCAACCATCACTTGTACCGGTAAGTTATACGGTCAGGGTTATTACACGCTCATCTCTCGGTGCATGCTGTATACGCCGTGACCTTTCTTTGATTGTGAAATGAAGTCCAGACCAGAACATAAAAAAATCTAGGATAGGGATCATGTTTTGTCGCAACTGCGGTTGCGCGATCGAGGAGCAGGACAGGTTTTGCGGCAAGTGTGGTGCTCCACAGCACACCCAAGTAAAACAGACAGCAGACCCTGAGCATGTTCCCATCAATAACGAGGGAGAAGTAGCTGTCGTACCAGTTCGATTACAGCCTGCTGTAGTTATGAACACTGAGATAGTGGCGCCCCCGACACAGACGGATAACTCAGAGTTGTCGATGAAAGCCAAAGCGTATATTCTCCGTATACGCTGTGCACGTCCTGTGGCGGTTGGTATCCTTGTCATGGTGCTATTGATTATCCAAACCGGAATTCAAATGGCTGCAGTACCTGAGGCTATCGACAGCTGCCAAGATGAATATAGCTACAGCCGCGAATATTATGAGGACTGCCAGGACTGGAATGCAGCAAGATACGCCGCGGTTCTCTATCTCGTTTGGATGATTATGACAGGCGCTTACCTTTTTGTAGAAGCAAGGCAAACTGAGCCCGGTGGAAATTCATTGGCTGCCTACCTGGTAGTATATTTTTGCATTTGGGTTACATGGGTCATTACCCTCGCCCAATCCGTAAATGGGTTCAACTATTCAAGCTCCATGAGTTTCGCTCTGATCTTTCCTCTCATTATTTTATTCATTGCGATATTTATGTATCCAGGACAGCGGCTAGTACTCGTACAACGAGATGAAACGTCTTGGATCGTTCACCGCGCACCACTGTTGCCTGCCTCTAGCGACCGGATCGTTCTTGTACTTTTGATTGCTTGCTTCCTGTCCATCTTTCTGGCGCTAGTGCTGTACGTTGCGCTAAATGAGTCGATAGATAGAAATTGGCGGGTGCTAAGTTGGCATTCTGGCGACAAGTTCGTGTTGTCTCCATACACGTCAACGACGAACCCGGCGGCGACCTGGAGATAAATGTATTTCAAGGGCCGGTGACTTCTGTTCGAGTACCGCGCTATGAATAAGACATTCTTCGAGCGTTATGGATCGTTCATTCGCATTAACTTTGAGGAAGAGGTATTATGATACCTTGATATTCAGAAGCTTACTGGCACTGGTGTTCCACACGTCCATTTTTCCGTGTGCATGGATGCCCTACTCTTCAAATACTGTACAACTGGCTGGTTGCCGATTGGCAAAGACTTGGTGATGTCAGAATTCCTACGACAGCTGCTTCAAGTTGGCGGGAACTACCGCGTTGCTGGCAAAAACCCGTTTTTATTCATCCAAATTCTAAAACCCTCTGGTACGGTACACAAATATACATGTATACTGTACATGTATAAAATAACTGTTATTTGAAGGGTTCGAAGAACGCGTACCACCATAGACGTACGTGTACGCAACATTTTGTATAGGAAATCCTTGGCCGATAAAGGGTATTAACGAACGATAAACGCTAGTCAGAAATTTCGTTTTGGTCTAAACTGTCTAAATAAGCGGCGACTGGACATACGATGAGCTGAGGGCGTCCATTGATCGGGCAGTAGAGGTTGTACTCAGTCGTCAGCAATTTTCCGGTGCTTTGTGGCTGCCAACAGGCACTGCGCCTTCGGGGAACCTACACACTGTTGATTGTTGATGTTACCAGGGCTTAGATTTGAGTTCCTGTTCTCAAAGAGTCTCAATTCGACCGTCCAATTTCGACGCGGATCGAACAATCTTTTTAACATGTCAATCTTTTCGTCGACGTCGTTAACGCCTTTCGTATTTCAAACAAGACGAGACGCCGACCCCCGTTTTGAGAGACATTCGAGGCTGTAGACCGCATACGATACACCCTATAGTACGCCAACAATGAGCCGAAGGCCTCGGAGAGGCAGTGTGGAGGGTGGAGATAGCCTAGTGGATGAAGCCGACAGGGTAAGCAGTGAGGGAGAGGACGTCGATGAGGACTCATTTGAGCGTTTACAGGCCGATTACGATGAATTAGAGGATGAGTTGGAGGCTCTCCGTGGCGAGAAGGATACCTTGGACGCGCGCGTGAGCCAGCTGGAGGAGCAGAGGGACCAGGAAGCACGGGAGAAAGAGAAAGCGCAGCAGGACTTGAAAAACACCAAGGAGCAATTAGAGACGTCCGATGAGCAAGTGGAGCGATTACGGAAGGAATTAAAGCAGTACGTACTCTTCAGCATTATCCATCTGCTGATAAAGGATGTCTGACTTGCTTGGTTGGGATGGTCACAGAAAGACGCAAGAGCTGCAGGAAAGCAAGACTAGGGTTCAGGATAAATCCCAAGTGTCTTCCAATGCCATTGGAGAATTACGACATTGGTAAGTCGCTTTATCGTGTCCCGAATCAAAAGGATCGTATTCACTGCTATTGTCGAATGGGTTTCATGTTCCAGGACCAACGAGGCCAAACGACTTCAGGAAGAAGTTCCAGTATTACACGAAGAACTTGAAATCAGGAAACGAGTACGTTGGCTTCTAATCAGCCGTATACAACGGTATGAAAAGGGATACCCTTTACGGGGTGTATATGTGGTAACAGGAAATTGCGGAATTAAAAGAAGAAAATGAAGAGGCTGAAGGCAAGAGGGATGAACTGCAACAGCAATATGAATCACAGCTGGCAGAGTATCAGGAGGAATATAACGTATGCTTCTGTGTAATTGTTTGTCTCGTCTTTGTCTTTGGTCACCTATCCATGGGTGCTTTCGTCTTGTGCAGGATCTACAAAAGGAGTATGAAGAGCTGAAGAAGTCGCGTGAAGAAGATCTCGAGTCGTTTAAAGAAAAAGAAGCTGCTATGTCCAAGCAAGTTGAAACATTGAAAGAAGAGAACCAGCAACTACAAGAAGAGGTCAAAAAATATGAGCGCGAAGCCTCCAAGAGAAAACCTCGAAGTCAGGAGTCCCAAGTTGTGCGCCCCAAATCAGACGAAGAAGAGTTGACGCGGTTACAAAGGGAGGTAGACGACGTCACCTCCGAACGAGATGAACTTGCTGAAGAAGCTGCAAATGCAACGAGGGAGATCCGCCAGCTAACTGCCAGCATCAATCAGCTGGAAGAGGCTCGGGACAATTCATTCGAAGAAGGGCGCCAATATGAACGAAAGCAAATGCAGAAACAACTTTCTCGCATGAAAAATCTAGAAACTGAACTTGATCGAGAACGGCAACGGTACAAAGACTTGGAAGAACAACTTAAAGAAACGCAGGCGAGCCTTGAGGAAGTCGAACATCGCAATGTAAGGATTCCCCTGAGTTGTCGTTATAGACGATGTGATCAACGAAGTACTCTGTCCAATTCAGGCTGTGTACGAACGTAGTCATGGAACTGAGGGAATGGCCCAAGAACTTCAGAGCTTAAGGCAAGAGAATGCAAGCCTACGTCAAGATATGGACAAATTGCAGGATGACCTAACACAATATGAGCAAACGTAGGTCACAAACATGCTAGAACGAAGTCAAACAGCGTTCGAGAACCGTCGATATGTGACTCTATTTCGCAGGGCAAATACGTTACATGACATTGCTTACGAGTTGGCACGCGAAGCTGGTAAAGGCGACGACGTCGATATTTTCAACATATACGATTCTAGCGATTTGATGGCAAAACATGCTAGCTTGGTTGAGCAGTACAAGATGGACAACCAAGTTCTCGAGAAGCAGGTAAATGACTTACAAGAATGGATCCTAAAGCTTTATGCATACCTGAGAGAGAATGCGCGACGCTACGGAGAGGACGCGCTCTTTTCACAAGACCTCACAGCGGAGCAGATCGATCAAGTACACCGTTTTGCTGACAGCCTTCGTAGTGGAAAAGTCACATCGGAAACTGAATGGCGAACCAGACATCGTACACAAGAAGCACCTGTCTCCGTCTCTCAGACTGCCACTGTTGCGTCTGCAAACAAGCCAGGGGCAAGAGAGGAGGTGGAACAAGTAGCCAGAAAGAAAGACGAAGAAATTTTGAAAGAACTCGGGCAAATGAAAAAAGACAATGAGCAGCTATGGAAATACTTGAAGGATGTCCCTCAGAAACAATTCCAGGAACTCAAAGATCTACTGCGCAAGCAAGCCTCCCGTGAGCGTCAAGAGAAGCGGCATAAACAGCAAGCTCCCAGTGCGACGCATACACCACCACCACAAACGCAGTCGACCACAACTACCGTTTCCCTGTCGTCAACGACCACTACTACGGGGTCAACTACTGTTACCTCGAAGGATAAATCCGGTGACAGTAGCAGCAGTAGCGACAGCAGCGTCCACGTTATAGCATCCCAGAGACCACTCACCGGTGTCTGGGAGACCAAAAGATGGAAAGAAGAAGTGGATACCCTAGTAACAAACTTGAGGTGGGAAAGTCGAAAGAGAGGCAGCAAAGCTCGTATGCCTGTGGAAAATGTGCTGCCTTTCATGGAAAGACTACAAGAAGCGCTGCAGCAGGAGATCACTCAAAGTCGTCCTACAGTAGATGTTCCCGATCAGATGGAAGGTTCTGCCGATGTACCTCAAAAGGAAGAAACGCCTTCGAAACGAAGGCAGGAAGATCAAGAAGCTCCCCAAGAACGGGCTGCCGAAGATCCTGGGTTTATGAGTCCTGCAACGAAGACGCTTTTGAAGAAGGCTCAGGAAGAGTCATCCCTGCCACCCAGCGAATGGGCCGATGAGGTCGAATCCATGACTGCTGCTTTACTTCGCTCATTGGAACAGTTGGCTCTCAGACAGGATGAGACGGGCGACTTGGCTAATGTAGTTGATCAATACAAGTCATCGGCTCAGCGGATAGCCACTCAAATGTCTCTGCTGTATAGAACATATGCTACTAAAGAGAAGCAGTGGAGTGATCAACTTAAGACGGCCAAAGAGTAGGTCTAATCAATAACCACCGTAACATTTCCGTTTTTACAGCGGTTTGAAATGTGCTTTGGTGTTGCAGAAGTGAGCAAAAATCAAAAGAAGAAATGGAGGCTTTGAAATCACAATCCGAGACGCTTAAGGAAATAGACCGCTTAGATAGTGATACGACCACCGCGGAGGAAGAAAGAAAGAATTCCCTGCGAGACATGAATCGTAAATTGACTCGAAAAATTGCGCAATACGAAGCGACCACACCCGCTTTGAAGAGGAAGGTAAAACTACTAGAACATGAGATAAAGGAAGCCAATAAGTCAAGGCGTGTGGCTGAAGCGTCGGTAATTGAGGTCAACACTTCCTTGCAACAACGCATCTTGTACTTGGAACTCTGGAAAAAGGGGGCTGAGGCACGGCTCAATCGGTTGGTAAGAAGTCTTATTGCTTTTCTACTCTGCATTGTCCCCACTGAAATCGTTTGTTATTCCAGAGTCAATTGTGCGCGGAATGGGTTCCCGAAGAGGATTACGTGGCTGTATCACGGCGTTTACATCAACTACGGGAAGACTATTCGCGTCTCCTCGCAGAAGAAGCCGATCTTCGCGTCCATTGGAACAACGTGCGTGATGACTCAATTAAACTCCAGGAGCTTCAATCGCATAATGCGGAATTGTCTACCGAGTTGGAGAAGCAAAAGGCTCTTTGTAAGAATTACACTGCTGAGATAGAGGAATTGCGGACAAAACTGCAGGGATCCGAGGATAAGAGTGCGGCGGCGGGCACCGAGAATTATGCCCAGCGTCAATCACAGGAGCAAGGCAATCTATTAGCTGAAATCGCCCGGTGGGAAGGAGAAGCAGGAGCTCAGCGAGTTACAGCGAGCGCAGCTGGGAAGAAAGCAGAAGTCATGGAAGAGCGTGTTAATGAACTTTACAAAGCGTTGAAGGAGAGTCACGAAGATGTTGGTCGTCTAAAGAATGACAATGCATCTAAAGAGCAGAATCTCGCAAGAGTGAGGCAGGAATATACCGAACTCCGCAACAAATACGAAAACGGTCTTACAAAAGAGGAGAAAGAAAGTCTGGATGCTCGAGTATATCAGTTAGAGGATAGAGTCAAAGAGCTAGAGATCGAATGTCTGAGATATCAAAAGCTAGCTGATATCGCCAGTGATCAAGCCGTCTCGACTGAGGCCCTACTGAAGCGAAGGAAAGAAGAAGAATCGGAGATCGAAACTGCGCTGCAAAACCTCAGAGACAAGAGTAGCTCTTGTGACGAAGATACCGTTACCATTGCTAAGTTACAGCAGGAGCTTTGGCATACTCGTTCCGGCTATGCTTCGTTTTTGCGTCGTTACAAGCTTTCTCAGGCTGCTCTGAACCGCACTCGTGTGGCTCTGCAGGCTCTCGAGACGGCTGCAGATCAGGTTTCCTCTGAGTCATACAATAAACTAGAAGACTCACGAGTGCGAGAAATTGCGCTAATGAGACAAGTGGAACGACTGCGTGCTGGATATCAGTCAACGGATGCATCGTCTACGTCTCAACGGAAAGGTGACTCTCAAGCTAGCTCAATGTCACTGTCTCAGGCTCAGTATTTCCAACGTGCTATCCGTGAACTAAGTGAAAACCTTGAGCGTGCTCGCGCGGAAGCAAAAGAGAGTGAGCAACAAAAACAGTTATCTCAAGAAACCCTTGAAGCAATCAAGTTAGATAACAAATCTCTCATACATTCACTGCGAGACGTCGTGTCCGTTCTGGAAGGAAAGAAACCGGATGAACTCGGAATTCCTCTTCCCTCGGATGAGTATGAATCTAATAGAGAAACAAAGCAGCTTTTGGAGCAGTTTACTCAAAAGAACCTGAAGACGACATCTAAAGGGGGATCCATGAGAGGTGGCGGAGAGAGCAGACACGTTGCTACAAAGCTAATTTCTCTCCACGAACAGTTTCACACGGCGCAACTATCTCAGTTGAAATACAAACGAGAATCGAAAAAGAATAAAGAGAGTCTGGAGAGGCTCCAACAGGAGCGTGCAAATGACGAGGAATATATCAGAACGTTGCAAGAGGAGGTAGTCAGCCTGCGTTCAGAGCTTGCCCGAACGGAGGACCGATACCGGCATCAGATTGCTCAAAATGCTGGGGAAGACAAAGGCCAAGAGCAGCGGCGCGACGTGGAGCTCAGAGAAAGTACTAGACCGCATGAGTCGGCGGGCTCACAATCAGAACCGAGCACGTACATTCAGCGAAAGGAGCAGGACGGACGCGTAAACGCATTAGAAGAACAGCTCGCCAACTATGAATCACGGCTCAAGAATACCAATGAACGAGTACATCAAGCCCAACGATTGAGCCGCAGAAGGAAACGTATTATTTCGTTTTTAGCCTCCAAGCTCTCTTCGTTTGGAGTGGACATCCCGCGGTTAAAGGAGAAGCTGAAGAAACTTGAAAATACTGACTCTGCGGACGGAAAGGAGGGTGATGGCGAAGATGGTTACGATGAAAATGAGATGCGAACGGAAAGCGAAGTAACAGAGGTCCAAGAGGCGGCCAGAAGCACTATCAATCATTTACGGCGAGACATTGATTCGAAAAACCGCAACATTCGGTCACTCGAAGACAAATTGTGGCATGTCCAGCAGGAATTGGCGGCGGAAAAGCAGCGGACGAACGCACGATCCGCGCAGTACAATGAAAGTGAATTCCAGCAGAGCCAAGCTGCCATCACGCAACTACGAGAGGCGATGAGGCAGTTCCACCCGGATTCGAGCTCTGATAATAGCTCGGAAGCCAATCTATGGAGGAGACTGGATGAATTAGACCGAACGTTGATATCTCGTGAAAAGGAAGTTGATGATCTAAAGAAACAATTGAACAGCTACGATGAGAAATTGAAAGAAGCAGAGAGCCACAAACAGTCGGCGGAAGAGGATGCCAAGAAAGCTCGCGAGGAGCTCGAAAGACTTCGAGGAGATATATCTGAGGGGGAAGTTCAAAGCACGATATCGTCGTTGCGACAGCAGATATCAAACAAGGACTCAAAAATCAAAGCTCTTCAAAGTAGCTTACTGGCCCTCAAAGCTGAATTTGAACGCCTAGAAAAGGGCCATGCATCGAGCCGAGGTCAGCAATTTAGGAAAGCGCAGGATACCCCAGGAGATACTGAAACGGGTTCAGGCAGTCGACTAGCCTCCCGTCGTGAAAGTCAGGCAACCGAGGAGGAATCCAATCGGGAGACAGTGTCTTCTTTAGAACAGCGCCTCCGAAGTGCCAAACAACAGCTTAATAGTCTGAAGGATAAAGAGTCGAAGTTACAGTCTAGCGTGAGAGAATACCAACGCGATAAAGAGAATGCTGAAACGAGTGCCAAGGAGTATGAACAATCCGCATCCCGCGCATGGAACGAAGTTAAGAAGTTGAACAGCGAGCTATCGTCTGTTCAGAAACAACTGAATCGAGAGCGAGCTCGGTGGCAGCAAGCAATGTCGGAGCTTATAGCGGATGGCGTTATTCTGGAAGAGAAAAAGGAACAAGAGTCCACACCAGCGGTTGAGGACATAAATAAAGTGGCCCCGGCAGTACGACAAATGAGGAAAGACATTGAAGAGCTTCGTCGGAGAAATAAAATTTTGGAGGCCCAGAACGCAGCCTTACGATCTGCGTCCGGCCAGTCTCAGGAGCAATCACGACCTGCAGAGAGTACGGCACGCTCAGAAACCAAGAAAGGAACAACAGAAGAGGCAGAGCAATCAAGAAGGAAAGTGGATGTGGAGAAAAAGCTTCGAAGGAAGTTAGAGCAACTATCTACGCAGTTGAATCAGAAAAACGAGGAAGCTCGCGAGCTGCAGAAAAGCGTGAATAGCTTACAAAAGAGTCTAGAGAACTCGAGGAAAGAAAATGCGCGTATGGAGAAGAAACTATCAAATCTATCATCTCAACAAAAAGAGCAGGAAGAAGGAAAGCAATCCTTGCTTGAGAATATTCAATCTATGGGACAGCTACGTCACCAGCTACAAGAGGCGGAAGAACAGATATCGCAATTGAAGACCAAAGCAGAAGGAGAGCTGGCGAACCAAGTGGAGAAATTGAACAAGGAAGTTGACATGGAGAGGGAGCGTGCTAGCAGATGGGAGAAGAAGGCGAATGAAGCAAAGCAACGGCTGGAGCAGCTGCTTAACGTAATTAATGTCCAGTTTGGTGGTGAGTCTCAGGAAGCGTGGAACACAGATGAAGTACATCGAAGACTACAGAGCCTTTCTGAAGAATCGCGTTTGTCATTGGAGGAGGGATTGGCTACCCGCGAAGCAGCGCTGCGTAAAGAAGTACGATCTTTGCAGAAGCGCACAGATGAGATGGAATCGTCAGTACTTTCGAAGGACGCCAGTATTCTAGAAATGCGATTCGAATTAGCAGAAGCTAAACAAAAAGAAGACCGTCTCACACAGCATTTAAAAGAAGCAGAAGCAATTGCTCAGCTAGTAGAAGGACACAAAAACCAGTCAGATCCCCTCCATACTCATGCCAGGAAGAAAACAGGCTCGGAAGCCGGCGGAAGCTCTCATAGACGAGAACAACAACTTGAAGAGACTGTATCGGCATTGAAGCGAGTTGTTGAGAAACAGAAACAACAATTGGAAAGGGCGAAACACCGAGAAGAAACGGAGCAGAAATCGGCAGAGCGGTACAAACGTGAAGCGTCGAAACTGCAGGAAAGATTGAAGCAGAAACAGGGAGAATCTGAAAAGGAATCGAAACATGAAGAATCATCGCGTTCCCAGAAACATGTACAGCAAGAGCTGGAAGGGGCCCAGAAAGAGCTACAGTCGAAGAACCAACAGATATCTAAATTGCAACGCCGCGAACAGGAGTTACGAGAAAAGCTCGATGAAGCCACCGAACGTATCGAACGCTTGGCAGATAACACAGAGCTGAGGAGGGAAAGAGATGAACTGCTTGAAGAAAACAGCAATCTTCGCAGTGAATTGGAAGCCTTTGACGCTGAATTTTTCGAAGAGATAGAAGATCTTAAATATCAATATGCTTTAGCGGTTAAAAAGTGTGACTTGTTTGATGAACATCTGCTTCAACAGGGGAAACGACCAATCTCAGCGGAGGAAGCAGAGCAACTTCGAAGCGGGAAGAGTCATACTCAAACTGAACCCTTGCTAACCGAAGCCTTCCAGAGTGGGGTGCGGGACCCAACTCAATAGGGCTATTTTGTAATCTAAGAACAAAATAATATAAAATATAATGTCTTGAAACTAAACACCCAACACATACGACCCACGCTTCTTTACCTGAACCATCTCGTCACTTCTTCCAGAACCAGAGTGCTGAGGAGCAAAGTAATTGGAAACAACAATGTGGTGAAGGAAGAATAAAACCACAGAGGCATTTTTCTCCTCTAGGAATGTCTGCTTTTGATTCTGAGTGTACTTACCTGCAGGGATACGACAAGTGAAGACATGATTCAAGTTGGTTGAAAGTTCTAACTACCGGTACGATGTTCTTGGGAACACTTACCAACTTTCTGCTTTCGCAACCACGCATACATCGCCCCTCCAATATCGCTTACGACGGCAGTGGTGTCCTCATCGCCAGTCATTCGGGCAATACACGCGTTCTTGAGATCGTCTTTGCTATCAAAAGGGTGTTCGCTGAAACCGTCGCTTCTCTTAATTGTTTTCTTGATCTTTGTGCACCATTCATCCGACACCGTCAGTTTCTCATCGTCGATGTAATTATCCAACCATTTGAGCAATCGATCTTGCAGACTACGTGGATTGAGAGAACCCGTGGATTCATCGCTTCGCGCTTCGTTGGCATAATTTTGTCCCTCTTGCTGTTGCTCGTTCTCCTGTTGGGTTTTCCTGCGTTTGGTATTAGGCTGATTTGAAGCTGAAGCTGCAGCCAGTCTCTTTCCGTCAGGAGCATCGCCTCGTCGTCCACGAGCAGTTTTATCAGTAGACCTCGTGTTTCCCCGGCCAAGTTGTTCACCTGATGCCGAATTGTCCGCCATTCTCTTATTTATAAAGCTTAAACAAAAAGGGAACTTAACGCAAGAAGAACTCTCAATTACCCCCGCTTACAAGGTAAGGGTGTTACCGTGCAACAGCAAAAAGTTTGCAGAAAGAACAACGTAACGCACTTTTATATAACACACCATCGAACTGCAAAAAGCAACGCCTATACAGGTAATAAACTGGAAAGGAAGCCAGACGAAACCAAGGTTTTCCTGGTGGACTCCCCTCGGAACTTCGTTGTCGTTTGGAAGTTTTAAACTTGTGGGTCATTGATCGACCTAGTTTAAGTTGTACAATAAATGTTGAGTCCTTTGTCTTCCGATGATGGCACGGACGACTATCTTAGTTCTTGCTGTCCAAAGAGCATGAACAAAAGGGACACGAGGAGAATAGGCCAACCGAACGTGTACAGTATCTGCTACGCATGGCATCCGCGCCGACACGGGCATCAGGGGAATGGATGACGGAGTGCCATACACCGCATAATAAGCTGAATAAAACAAATAAACGGATGTTACTTAGATAGAGGCTAGTTTTGGAAAGGCGGCCTCTGATTGAATGGATACATGAATGCGGACCCCCAAGATGAGGAAGCCAAGAATACCTCTGTATGTATCCGGATTCCTGAAGCAAGCGATAGACGTGAGGTGCTACATGTGTCTGTATCCATCACTGTATATCGCTTGTGAAACTCGCTCACTCCAGCTTCATTCATGTAGCAATGATGTAGGCCTGCACGATACGGTACTTGTGCTGCCTAGGAGATCTCTAAGCTCGACGCCTCTTGGGCGCAAGACTATTAGCTTCTCTCGAGCCGACTGGCGCGAATTATTTCCATACACTATGTACAGAAGTACACCGGCAAGATTCAATCGTTACGAAGCAACCATAGAGAAGTCCATATGTGTCTTCAAACCAAACACCCAACGCATTACGACCCATGCTTCTGTATCTGAATGGTCATAAGAACGACATCTCGCCAATTCTTCCAGAACCAGAATGTTGGGATGTAAAACCGAAAGGGTCAGGAAGTTGTGAAGCAGCAACCCGTTTATCAAACCTACTGCTGCCTTTGTTGCTACTAGCAACAGCGTATCTGTCACTGACCACGTTATGCTGTTGAATATTCGAAATAGCGGCAGATGGATACTGAGGAACCTCACGAGGAAGATTGGCTTGCTCGGTCCCACTACTAGGTTCAAACCCGCTCGCAACGTCCCGTTTGCTTTCATATTCAGATGTCGGGCTCGGGGACCGCGAGGTGACTCTCTTCCGTTCGCGACTGTCATCCCGTACTGGGCTCAAAGCTTCCTTGTCGTCCTCATTAATTCCCCATCCTCCTAACCTGGCCCGCAGAGTAGTCTTGGGATCTTTGGGTGCTCCACCGTGATCGGTTGCCCAGAAATCCGGAGCGTCCTCCTCTGATGTGTCATCTTCTGTCTGTTCGTCCTGCCCTTCATCTGTCGACTTATTATTAGTAGATGTACTATGCGAGCTTTCGTCATCTCTCTCATCTTTCGACTTCCTTTGTCGTCGATGTCTTCGAATGCCTTCAGCATTCAAGTTCGAGAGCACCTGGAGTGCGTTACGTCCCCCAGGCATGGACTCGAGCAGCAACTCCGCTAATGCATCCTTCGAGTAGCCACCGTCCAACTCATCCATCGCCAATGCATCCGTGCAATGCACTCCTTTGTATCGACTGTCCTGACTCATGTCTGTACCGTCAAAGTCTGAACCGTGTTGTGCCCACCGCAGAGTTGATTCGGCAGCCGATTTTATATCTTGTGGTGTAGACGTTGCTTGCGTCTGCGGTGCCGGTGGTTCTTCCAATGCCAAAACAGCTTCAGCATTTTCAGGACCGTTCAGAGAGGTCAATTTATCTTCAATGGCATCACGCAACGAAAACAAACGATAGTAGGCAGATTCAACATATCTGTATGGAAAGGAAAGAAATTAGGAAACCCGATAGACCAACGGCCATTTACTGAACAACTTACAATTGCCTCAATAAGCCCGTGTTTTCGGGCAAACTTCCATGGCGCAAGAACGCCAGAATGTAGCGAAAAATCCACCAATCCTTGTCAATAAAAGCCGTCGAGCTGTCCTCAATAACCTCATCCAAGACCCCATCAGCAATTCCAGCCAATAACGAAAATCGGTCCTTTCGAAGCACTCCCCGGGTCGTTTCGTACCGTACTCCGCCTACATTAAGGGCAATGCGGTCGTCATCAGTCCGACGCTGCTGGTGCCGATTGGAGCCCCACTTGGCCTCTACATCGCGCTCAAACCTGTCTCGAGCCTCCTGTAATTCAGCTTCCTCCTTATCCAGCTCCTGGCGCTCCTCTTTGAGGAGCGTATACGTCTTATGCAGCTCATTTTGTCCACGACGCCAGGCTTCATAGGAATCCTCTAAGACTCTACTTTCATATCTGCCAGGTGGAATGGTTGGAAAACAAGCGTAACACAGTCAAAATGGGCTCTAAAGGATCAAAAAAGTGATTTTTGAGTCCACGTACCGTAGAGGACCATCCAGTCTTTGCATCCAAGCACGTAGACCATCGCTTCTTTTCCCCTTTTTCGAAGCGTCGTGATCAAATTTGGTCAATGAACTCATCCTCAATGGAAAAAACGCACGCATACAGGCACTAGAACGTCAACAAATCAGCCGCTGAAAATTCCCTCGTTTTTAAACTCGTTAACGGTCTCCCCGTCCGGGCCCGGCGGAATGCCCGGGCGACTGCGAAGTTCGAACAACTTTGATCAAGTTGATCGGTAGTAGAGACTCAATGTCAGGCTGACATAATGTCAGTGACATTGAACTTCCGTAGGGGTAGTTTGAAGTTACCCCTAGGGGTAGATCATCTACCGTAGATGATGACTGGTACTCGTCGCGGACGAGTCGTCCGTACAAACCAAATCCAAGAGAGTTTGTCGCAAAGGCAGTTTTAATGAGTGTGCAACAACCTTTAGTGAAAGCAAGAGCAACTCTTATGCACCTTACGCAGAGGAGGGAATCCTCCTCGAATTTCAATGTCACTCTCAGAAAGCCAGTATGCCGTTAAGCTTCGAGCAGCTCCGGACACAAATTGGGAGACGCACGTCCTCTATACGCGAACCTTGACAATTTTAGATGGAGTTCCGGCCGGAGCATGATATCGTTCCTCGTTCGCACTTCCTTTCCAAGGGATGAACTAAAGCAACCAGCTCGGGAGTGGTTGGAGAGTGTATGACTGCGATTCTGATGCAGTCATAGCCACCGTATGCCTAATGCGATGACGTCAACAGAAGCTGCAGTCTTGATAAACGAACAAGAGACACTTCATCACAGAAGGGAAGTGCGCTTATACACCACAGGAGCTGATTCTCATCTCCATGTTGGTGAGGAGGAAGCTACGCAAGCACGAAAGGGTGGTCTGCAGTCGTATACGCAGATATGGCATCGGCCGAACTTGTATATCGGCACAAAACAATCCAAAACAGGCTCCTTGGTACGTGCGGCAGGGCCAACCTCGCTGCCATACACATTAACCCTTTTGTATAAACGCAGTTTGGAGTGGCATGGATGCTGAACCAAGGTAGGACAGGCTTGCGCCATGACGCCAGCGATGATGACGGTCTGCAACGATGGGGGTTCATGCGTAATGATGGACAAGGGTTCTGGCAGCAGCAATTCATTGACCCCAGTCACAAATTGGTAGGTCTTTGAGTGCCATGCATGTAGTGTTTATTATTGGTCAATGTTGGTGCGGTACGTCGCAGAAGTTGGAAGCGGATATGCACTGTTTAAACCCCAAGGACTTCTCCACGAGTTGCTCGTTTCGGAATCACGCTTCTTAGGACTCGTCTGAGAAGTGAACGGCTTGAAAGTATAATGGTCGTCAGATATAACCGCATTGGCACGTTGCTGGACGGAGAGGATAGAATAGAAGAAGAGCAGTACCACGTGGTACATCACTCCTGCAAATCTGCAAGGCTTGTTAGGGGCCTTTCCCCCAATTGAAATATACTTAGGCATCTGTATGCGCCCACCATTGTACACAAGTCCTCACAGGAGAATTTGAATTTGTAAACCCGATGACCGACCCGTGACCAGCAGGACCCCAGAAACCGGCACCGAAACATTCGTCGGGTCTCTGCCCCACGTCTGCCAGATTGAGTAGACTCAGTCTGACTCTGCCCAGCGGAAGTACTGTTGTGAAGGTGATTCAAATCCGATTCAAATCGAGCCAAGACAATCGCATGGCGCTCTGGAGTTGACAATATGGGAGGACATTTGACCGTCTCTTTCACTCAGTAAATGTATTGCAGCACCTTGCTTGTGATTCCCTACGTTGTCAACTCGTTTGAAAGCTGTAGACTCGGCTGTCGTCGTGGGCTCACAAAACGGCTGGTGGACCCCTTCTCCCCTTGAAAACCCCTTTGCATGCTTTTTGTAGTTTTCGCTTCAGACTCCACAACGACAGACGACTTTAACAGTGTATTACATAGTATACAGTGAATATTTCAAGATGTCCTCCTCCTCGACCCGACCTCGAAGAAGTGCACTTTCGGACGTATCTAACCTCCAGTCCAACACATCGGCAGGGAGACCGAAAAGACGAGCAGAAGTAGGTCATATCTTCGTCGTTAGCTCCGAAAAGTGTACCCCTTTTTGTAGTTTTTTTTCGCCCTTGGTCTTCCCCCAAGGCTGTTCCCCCACGGGCAACTGCGGCTGGTCAACGCCCCGTAGCTCTCGATTCAGAGATCCATTGAAGACAGCGAAAACGGATATCGAAATAATAGAGTTTTAACATGACCGTGTAGGCGTCGGACGAGGGTAGGAAAAGGGCATAGCGGCTGTATACGACAACTTCAACCTGCGGGCGCGTCTTTGAATTGGGGTGTCATGTGGCAGTTTATCGAACATTTAGCTTTATTTGCCTTTCTGCAGCGAACCGGCGATGGCCATTCTGCGTCGAGGAGGGATACCCGAAATACGACCCATGATATCGAGAATCAAGAGTGCATAGTACTTGATCACGATGAGGAGGGCGACCAGATCCAAGCAACCAGTTCTACAGTCCCAGCGTCGTCAAGTATCAACCGAACTTCAGGGGAAAACAGAGCTGGACGAACGACGAGTACAAAAAGAAGGCGTACTGTCGATGATACTGGCAGCTACAGCTCATCGGAGGACTATCAGGTACGTGTTACGTTCATCGTCTGAATGGATACCAGGACCCCTGCATTATTTTCGTCGTCACAACAGCATGAAGTGAATGGTACTGACACCTTAGAGACTAATCGAACAGACGTGGTTACAATAGAGCAGGAATCTTCATCCTCTGCAAGAGCCAGAAGGAAGCGTCGCCGCGCGGCACGAGAAACAACGGTAAGTGCTACATGCGAAAAGCTGGAACTACGCGTCGAGAATACTCCCGTCCTTGCGCCCCGAATGCAGGTCCGAGAAAATTCTGAGTCTGTCACCTCTGGAGCCCCAAATTATAGCTCGGGCCAAATTGGAACCAATGTTACAGTGACTTCGATAGATGTAAGCTGCGAACACTATTGTTCGGTGTTCTAACCCCGTCTTTCAACATGTGCTCTACTGGTGCAGACCGTTGCAAGTAATACGCAAAACGGCACAACCACTGAAGATGTACATGAAACCCACTATGAAGACCCGAGTAAGTATTCTCTTGTTTTCGATGGACCAGATGCCGCGACGTACTATATCATCCAAGGAGGTTTTGCAGCCCCAGGCAGCGATGACGAAGGCTGCTCGGCGACTACGGATTTGGAGGACCATGAGCGCCCAACCCAACCTACAGTCGACATTGATACGCTACACCAGGACAATGCAGCTTTCGTAACTGCGTACGCCATGGACTACTTCTCATATTTGAAGTCCTGTGAAGTACGAAGCTATTTCGCATCTTCATCTGAAGAAGTATTCCCACATCGAGATCCATGTTTCATTGCAGGTGCCGCGCGAGTTAAAAGCGGACTATATGGAGACCGTCCAGCGAGATATAAACCCAGGAATGCGAGCTGTCTTGGTGGATTGGCTTGTTGAGGTTACGGAAGAATATAGACTCGTTCCAGAAACGCTGTACCATGCCGTTCAGCTGGTCGATCGGTGCCTCTCCTTATTTTCCATTCATCGTACGCGTCTCCAGCTCCTTGGATGCTCGGCACTCCTCGTTGCGGCGTAAGTTTGTAGTGTGGTCATGTTTTATGAGAGGGGATGGAACTCTTGAAGGGCCCACGGTACAGGAAAATTGAGGAACTCTTCCGAAATGCCCCTACGGTGGCTGAATATGTGTATATATCCGACAATACTTATAAACGACGTGAAGTACGTGTTATCGGGATCGTTGTGCGAGAAATCGGAAAATATATGGAACGTTCTCATTTTGCAGGTCCTAAATATGGAAGCGCATATACTTCAGAGGCTTCAATTCAGGCTTCGAGCAGTTACTCCTCGAACATATATGTCACGTTTTCTGAGAGCAGCGGGAGCCACCAAAGGGGATCTATTGACCAACCTCGTGAAATACCTGACAGAGCTGACACTACCTGAGTACAGATTTCTTAAGTATCGCCCGTCAGAAGTAGCCGCTGCTGCTATATTGTGCGCCAGAAAGATACTCAATATCGATTCTCCATGGGTAGGTCGTCTATTTTCGAATGCTCTTAGGAGTATAGTATTATTCCGAGAGCTACACGTTGGCCTGTTTGCAGACATGGGACCTCGAGTTTTATACGGGATATAAACAGAGTGAAATCAAGTGCTGTGCAGAGGACATCGCCCAGGCGCACCGCGACGCACCCACTAACACGTTACAAGCTATAAAGGAAAAATATGGACACGCTCCCTACGAAAAGGTTTCCCAGAACCCGCGAGTGCAAGCGCTCAGCCCAGGAGCGATAACGACGTTAAATACCGCGCCGAGCTCTGCTTCCGTGGCCGCTGGGGTTAGGTCTAACCAGTTTGCATAAGGGTGCAGCCACTCCGTTTTAGAATGATTGTAGCGACTCGCATAGTCTCAGTTGGTACGGAACGAAGCTACCGTTTAAGGTGAGCAGTCCTACTGCAAACGAGAACATGGAAAAGACACTCGCCTGTCTTATTGGTTTTCGGGTCCAAGTTCATGATACGTGCTTGGATGTGAGTTCACCAACGACCCGTCGAACCCGCCGTTCATAGTTTCGCTAAATTTACTCCGGCTTCGATGTACGGCAGACCAGGTTTCGTTCATTCCTCTGCGCCTCTCCTTCGGGTCTAGTATGGGTTTTACGTCTGGCCTCATTGCGAGGGGTTGCGCCACCTTCTGGAAGCGGGAGGCCTCGGAATTGAATTCCGGTGTGGATATCCACTGCAAGAATAGGTTGCTCAATCGCTTCCGCATATTTCCCATAGTCGATTGTCTTCTATTACGGTTTAGAAGGTCGGCTTCTCTATCAATAATTTCCACAATTTCTCGAGTAAGTCCACAATCGAATTCTTTTACGGTGTACTTTACATTTAGCAACACGTCGAGACGTTCATTGATGGGTAGTGCTTCTCCACCAGCTTCCAAACTTAGGTATAAATCGCGCAATTCTGTAGCCCTGCATGTGAAAGGAGTGTGAACAGAAGCAATTTCTCCGTCGCTCATTTCCCATTTTTTCGGAGCTGACATTTCCTTCAATGTCTTCTTGACGTGTTTCGATTTTGCTTCCTTTGCTGCCTGACTCTTCAAGCGGTTAATTCTTTGTATCATCTCTGTCTCCTTCTCGAGAACATCTGCTCGTGCTTGTGCCTTGTCCTCCTCGCTAAGTGAGTGGTCTTCTTGGATCTTTTCCATTTCGGTCTTGGTCCAATTTTGTACCTCCGTGTACAAGATCGCAAAGTCTTCTTTGGTTCGAGGATTCGTGCGCCTCATTTCATGCTCACTTTGTCGTTCTTGTTCCCTAGTCTGCTCCCTAATTTGTTTCTCCCGGGTCTTCCTATGGAAGGACATTTTTTCATCATGTCGTTCCTGCGCTTTCCTCCGAGCCACATAACATCTCCAAAAGCATTGTAAGCGTAATGCAGCCTCGGCTCTGATCTTGTCTAACTCGTTTGCCGAGAAATATTCCTTTGCATAGATACACGTATCTCCACTGGAATCAACGAATACTCCAGGTTTAGTCATCTGTGTCGACGCTTCACGTTTTGTTTGCGTGCTGCGCGTGACAAGATCTACTGTTTGAGTTTCACGGGTCAACATCTGTTTCTTATTTGCCCATCGGCTTTTGATGGCGGATGCTGTTTGTGTGCTGCAAGTGACCAAGTCGTTAAACCAGTAGATAACGGAGATCCACGAACACCACCTACAACCACTGAGTCAATATACTTACTATGCATGGTGCAAAATGGCTCCTGTTTTCTTATTTCTAAATCCTCCCAAGTACGGTTTCTTATCGTAATCTTCCGGTCGTTCAACTGCTACTTTCATGAGCTTAGCCACCTCACCAGTGTCTGCAAACCGAAGCCAGAAAGGAATGCATAAAAATTGCCGTTAGATAAGAAAAATTTGGTGTGCAAGGGTACATTACATACCGTCATCCTTGACTTGAACCATAATTTCTGCTGGCAGTTTGTACTCTTCAGAATCCTGGGTCGGGTCCACCACGATATCTCCCAAAATGGTACTTCCAGGAAACACGCCACAATCGTAGAGATTGGACTTTGTAGGGGCGAGCACCCCTCCAAATCGAACGACGACATGCAGCCAGGGCACTTGCAGCTGCTCTCCAATCGTTTGTTTCATCGTTTTGATCGACGTTCCGGCATCAAAGGGCTGCGGTTGGAGCACCAATCCATCCGGAAACACGCGAAATCCGACCAGAGCGTCCCCCAGGAGCTCCTCCTCGTCTTCGTCCACACCTGCTGAAGATGATGTCTGCATCTGTGTCTGCATTTGACGCTGCTGTTGTTCATCGGTATCCTCTTCCTCCTGTTGTTCACCGGAATCTCCACCATATTCCTCCTTTCCTTCCCCTTGGCCTTCATCATTGTCTTCTTGGTGAGCCTGCTGACCTCCATGGAGAGGCTGTTCTTCTGCCTCCTCCTCCTGGGGAGGGGAATTCCCATCATCTTGCTCCATTTTCCGTTGTCGCAGTCGGTCGCACGGAGGAGAGGAGGGGGATGGACAAGCCAACTCCAAGCCACGAGCAGAAACGCAGACAGACAGCTAGGCACACACGTTCAATACATCCGCGGCATGTGCGTATAACACTAACCAACCACCCACTGTCATCGAATACACGTCCTGCATAATACAACGAGCACCCAACCAACGCGCGCTTTTTCAAACTTCAACTTCAACTTGGGTTGTTGGAGATCTGCTGATCTGTAGAGTGTTGCAACTTGCAATGCAGAGCCATTGAGGGTAAAGGGAGTGTTCTCGACCAAGACCACTGTTGTTACCCACCATGCACGAGCTGCCAGGTAATGCTGGGGAAAACGACTCGTTATCGAGTTGTAAGAATCCGGAACTTTACAAACTCGCCGGTAGAGTTTCATTTCTTCGGTTTCGACATCACTTTATCTACGGTACTGGAAATGAACGACAAGACCACGACTCGACACGATAGAACGACATTAAACATTACTACATTATTTTTGGGAACTAGTATCTCCTCCCGCCATTTGATAAATTACTGTATGTATGGGCGAAACGGTGGCCCATACAAGTGTACGGTACGGTACGCTGCGTGCATGGCTGTACCGGCTACTGTACGTAAGGTACATTTACATGCATGGTCTCCCTCCCGGTGTTCGAAATCCAGCCTGAGTTTGAGACTGGGCACCTTTAGATGCTACAACTCCCCCACTTCCATTTGCCCTGCCAAGCCATGGCACCCACCACCCAGGAGACATCCAAATTGTCCCGAACAGTTTGTTGTCGTTGCTCGCATACATACATACGGTGCAATCGACTGACTGTAACAACAGTAACCATAAAAATCCCTGTGCGTGTGGCAAACACATTGCCCTTTTCTGGTTGGACAATACTTAGATGCATATAAACGGCACGGTGGTTTTCGCACTTCGTTTGATTGTCATCGATTGTGGTCAATTCCATGCTTCTAGAATCACCTCACACCTCCTGATCTCCCGGGGGGGCCTATTATAGGCGGCAATAGCTTCCAGGCTTTACAGCATACTGCACTCGGGTATTGAGCCATATTTCTTAGTCTTTTACGGCGAGCTTGAGCCATTTGCTTCGCTTTAGCAGCAGGGAGTGTGTGTGGAGTGTGATCGTTTCGGGATACTGCCTGTCCTCACTGACAACTTCTCCGGTCGTGAGTGGCTTCAGGCTGACTATTCCACGCATGTACTTTGCCTATTCTTGTTGTTGCTGTGTCGCAAGAGTCCAAGGACGTGTACGGTATGTCGCAAGTACCTTCCAGTCCTGTTGGGTCACCATGAATGCGCGTTCCAAGCGCTCCCAGCACAGCAAGGAGTAGCTCCTTTGATTCAGGAACGTTCCACAATTTGGTTGGCCCCAACAAGACTTTAAATTGTGTCTCGCAAGTCACCGTTCTCGCTATAAGTCGCGCAACTGGCGCAACGGACAAGTACCAAGGAAAGATTGTTGTTCTCCCGTCAGAAAGTCGTGACAGGCTGCCCAGCTGAGGTGTGATGTGCGGTCATACTACCTCATATTCTTAGGGACACAATGTGATTCAGTGGACGACTTGTTTTTTAGCAGCAGGACTTGGTTAAAAACAGGTTTTTCAGCTGACAGCAATTTGCGCACATACTGAAAAGGGTGCAGTAGACACTTAACCTAGATTGCGAAAGGGACATAGCTGATCGTGTCCGTCCACTCTCGAAAATATCGAGGGGAGTCAAAAGGGGAAAAAAAAGGTAAGGTAAGCTTCGTAGGGGAATTGCCAGGGAAGCCAGCACTTCGCACTTTCGTGAACCTCGAAGAAAAGGGACAGAACGTCTAGGGGAAGCTTGTGCCGTTGAATAAAGCACGCATACAATTGAACTTTATGCAAAATACGGATCGAAGTGAAAGGGCTCCGAGAAGGAAGGTGCTTGTTCTGGAGAGGAGTCAAAGAGGCAGCGAAGAACCAGCTGGCGCCTCATTAGTCGTGACTCATTGAGTCGTTCTGTTTCAACGGCTCTTTTGTAACAGTTTTTTGTTGTGTGTTCGATGCAGCTTCTAGAAAACATGAAGCCCATTTCTCGAAACTTGCTCCCCGTCATAGCTCTGGGAGCTGCTGCGATCTCAGTCCCTATGGTCGTTGCGAGCAGCGGTGACCTTCGCACGGAGGAGAAATGTATCTACGTTGACTCCTCCAACGGGAAGCTTCTCCAGACGTGTGACATTCACTGGAAAGATAATGGTTACACTAATGTGGACCACATCACCTTGGAGAGAAATGAAGTCTTCGATGGGCAAAATTTCACCATTGACTTGAACGGCATGAACAGTTTCCAAGGGGTGTTCAGCATCAACAATACAGTGACTACCTTAGACGATGCTCCCTTAATCAAAAGGGTGCATACGCTAGGTGGTGCCACAGATGACTCTGCAGGATTTATCACTAGACCCGGTCAAAAATTCCTGAAGTTAGTTGGCTGTAGCTCCACCGGTCGTATTGGTGGGACAGAGAGCGGTGGCATTGCTGCAGCCACCAGTGGGCTAGAAGGAGGTGAAGTCCTCATTCAACAGTCATATTCTACCGGGAAAATCACTGGAACGGGTGCAGGAGGGGTTATTGGGGGTAGTGCTGGATTCGCTGGCGGTCGAGTCACTATCAATAAGTGCCACTCTACGGGGGACATGGAAGGAAGAGGGGCTGGTGGTTTGTGTGGTCGTAAAGCGGCTGAGAAGAGGGCTGGGGCAACTGCTTCCCAAGTTTACGTCACTCAAAGCTATACTACCGGAGCTATCACGGCACGCTTTGGTGGGGGAATCTTAGGTCAACAATGCTCATCCAGTGGCGGCTTTGTCAAAGTCTCCCAGTCTTACACAACAGGGAACATTACCACCTTTGGAAGCGGGGGTATTGCTGGGGCAAGTGCTGGCGACGTCGGTACACTCAGAATTGAGAACTGTTACACAACTGGCCACGTTGCTAAGAGTGCCCACGAAACACCAGAGATGGCCATGGAAGCAGGAGGGATTTGTGGAACCTACGCTGGGCTGAATGGGGGAAGTGTGTTTATCGAAGATTGTTACATTTTATCAAGTGATAATGGAAGTACGTTTGTGATCGGTGGGATTTCTCCAGCTGCACATACGGTGGTAGTGAGCTACTCTGTACATGACACGCGTAGCGGCGAGACTGGTGACGCGCTCCTAGTGGAACGCTTCGACGCCAACAACAGTCTTGAAACCACAGGAAATTCTGGGGACCTGCATGATATCCGGGGAACGTTATACGAAGCAGAAGGGCATTCCTGGAATAGTGATGTTTGGTTCGTGGTCCACAACGAAAGCTTTCCCCAGTTGCGAAACAATCCGCAGAGTTATCACCCAAGAGATCAACTTCCGACCATGTCTCCTTTTCAGGCACCGAGTCCGACTACAACTCCATCTCAGACACGCCGCGTATACCGTTCTTCGACATCGTCACCTGTGTTGACAACCAATACTGCTATTGCCTCATCGTCGAACACTGCCACCGCTCCATCAGCATCTGCTTCGCCTCGCATTCCACCACCTTTGGACTCGCGATGTATTATGAGAGATGAGAGTGGCTGGAAACTGTTTCAAACGTGTGACATTCATTGGAAGGCTAGTGGGTTGAATAGCTCTGATTACATTGTTTTACGAGCTGATGAAGTCTTCGATGGTCAGAACTTTACCATAGCTTTGGACGATGTCGACGGGTTTCACGGTCTCTTCACGATTAGTGATCAAGTAGACTCCTTTGAAGCCGCACCGTCAATTCAGAACGTCCATGTCGTAAACGGATCTACTGCAGCCGAAGGTGGTTTCATTGTCCAAAATGGTCAACGGCATGTCAAAGTAGATCATTGCAGTTCTACTGGGGAGATTCGCGGAGATAGAAGTGGCGGTATTGCAGGCTCAAAGAGTGGATACCGGGGGCACGTTCTTATTCGGAACTGTCATTCGACAGGAACACTTACGGGGGATGAAAGTGGTGGTATTGCCGGCGCTAATGCGGGGAGGGATGGTGACAGTTTCGACATTTCTAACTGCTACTCGTCAGGAGCTATTGAAGGATCAGGTGCGGGCGGAATATGTGGGTCGTACGCTGCTGAGGACTACGGTACCGTGTACATTAGTTACTGTTACTCGTTGGGGAGGATACATGGCAAGAAGAGTGGTGGGATTGTTGGCAGTTACAGTGCTTCCAATGATGGATTCCTGAGGATACGGCAATGCTTTACTACTGGTAATATCAGTGCTAATGCCGCAGGCGGCATTACTGGGAAATATACAGGTGATGCAGGAACTGTGGAACTTCGTGATTCATATACCGTGGGGAGCGTTGAGTCTGGTACTCACGGATCAGGAGGAATATGCGGTAGGGAGACTGGGTATACCGGTGGCAGCGTTTCTATTACCAATGTATTCATGCTCTCACAGACTCCTGCAAGGACGTTCATGATTGGAGGTCTTGACACACACTTTTACACCCCTTCAATTGATGTTCGCTACTCAGTACATGCCGCCGGTGTTAGTGTCACAGACGAAAACCATGTAGTTGATGAGCATATTGATGCTTACGGCCTTACCTTGACAGGCAACTCGGGCTACCTCATTGATATCTGGGGAAAACTGTATCGGAATGTTTGGTCTAGCGATATTTGGTTCCTCTCCGATAACGACACTTTTCCCCAGTTACGCAACAATCCTCAAAGTTCAGCGAATATTGCGATGAGGCCTGAGAGACCAACACCCCGGCCATCTTCCTCCAGCACTCCCAAACCGACTCCAAGTCCCATTCCTCGCCTTGCGGACTCACAGTGTATAAAGGAACAGAATGGCGACGCAACGGAATCGCAACTAGTTCAAACATGCGACATTCACTGGCATTCAAACGGGTATGAGAAATCTGATCATATCGTCTTAGGGCGTAACCAGGTCTTTGATGGGAAGAATTTCACCATCCACTTGATGGGTGTAAATGGTTTTGAGGGTATGTTTAAGATAAGCGATACAGTGTCTTCGTTTGAGGAGGCTCCGGTGATACGCAATGTGCATATTAAAAGCGGAGCTACAGCAAATTCTGGAGGCTTTTTGGTCCGAAAGGACCAGCAATACTTTGAAGTGGATCAGTGCAGTTCTACTGGAGAAGTACGAGGAGACAAGAGTGGTGGAATTATCGGAAGCCGTAACGGCCGTCATGGAGGAAGAGTACTTATCCATAATTCTTATTCGATCGGAAATTTAACCGGCTCTTCGGTGGGAGGCATTGCAGGTGAAGGTGTGGGGTACAGTGATGGGTTTGTCGAGATTGTTAATTGTTCCTCTTCCGGAGCTATAGAAGGCGACTTGGCTGGTGGCATATGTGGTTCTGACACTGGGAAGAACGACGAAGCGGAGGCGTATATCACTAACTGTTTCTCTACTGGAGTAATTAGCGGACGCTACAGTGGGGGGATCATAGGTGGCGACCCCAACTCTTTCGGTTTCGGTGGTGGATTTAACGGAGGGTTTGTACGCGTACGGCAATGCTTTACAACAGGAAGGATCATTGGAGATGCGGCTGGAGGGATTAGTGGCGGTAGAGCTGCTCTCGATGCAAGAATGGAAATAGAGGATTCTTACACAGCAGGGGGAGTGGCTTCAGATAGCTCTTCCACTGGAGGTATATGTGGGGATAATGCCGGATATGATGGTACCGTGCTTATCAAAAATGTATATATGTTGTCGAGCTCTCCTGATAAAACGTTCATGATTGGGGGTATTGGTGGACGGGGTGAAATAGACGTACGCTACGCAGTGCATTCAGCGGGAAGTGAGCGAATCGTCGCGGATCGCTTTTCGAGCTCTCCGAGCTTGACTGGGTATTCAGGTGATCTGAAAGACATCTGGGGACAGTTGTATGAGACACCACAAAGCAAATGGTCTGATGAAGTTTGGTTCGTACCGGATAACTACAGTTTTCCACAGTTACGGGATAATCCACGAGAGCAGCTGGACAATATAAGGTGTGTCGAAAAGACTGGAGACGGCTCCAGATTGTTTCAGACCTGCCACATCGTTTGGGTGGCAAACGGATTAGGCAGCGACGACTATATTACTTTGGGACCTAACCAAGAGTTCGATGGACAGAACTTTACGATAAACCTAGAGGGAATTGCCGAGTTCAACGGGGTCTTCAGAACCAGTGGAGCGGAGAAATCCTTCGAGAACGCCCCGGTGATAAAGAATGTACATACTGTAAACGGGAAGACTGCAGCTTCTGGAGGCTTCATTGTCCAAGAGGGCCAACGCTTCTTCGAAGTACGTCAGTGTACCTCCAACGGGGAAATCAAAGGAGAAGGAAGTGGAGGCATCTCAGGCAGTAGAACGGGTTACAATTTTGGCGAAGTGCTCATACGAGAATCTCATTCTACAGGCAGAGTGACCGGCTCTGGGGCTGGAGGTATCGCCGGAGATGATTGCAGCAGCAAGGAGGGACGCCTGAGCATTACCAACTGCTTTTCGCTTGGATCAATTGAAGGATTCGAAGCTGGAGGGATTTGTGGCTCTGATGCTGCTGAGGACGACAGCTCCCTGACCACTGCAGGGTCCCGTGTTTACATTGGCAAATGCTACTCTGCAGGGGTGATTTCTGGAACAGGTAGCGGAGGAATTGTTGGGGGTGACAGCGCCAATAACGGTGGAACTAACTCTGTCGGGGGTCTTGTACGGGTGCTACAATGCTTCACGACGGGTAATATAACAGGCTCTGGGGCTGGTGGAATTTCCGGCCACTATACGGCTTTAGCTGGCAGTGTCGAAATTAAAAACTCTTATACGATTGGGACTGTTGAGCCGTCAAGCGTTGGGACGGGAGCTATTTGCGGTGAAGAAACTGGGTATGATGGTGGCAGCCTAGTTATCGAAAGTGTATACGCATTATCAAGCTATCCCGCTAGAGAATTCCTGATTGGCGGTGTTTCCTATATTATCAATTTCGATTTCGATTCGGAAGCTGACGTTGACGTACGTTACTCAGTCTATGGTGCTGGTAAAGGAAGGACAGGAGCGCACACAATGATAGATGAAAATAGTCAAGCCTCCGGCATAACACTGGAAGGAAACTCAGGTGATCGTTTTGATATTTGGGGCAAGCTATACCGCACTTGGAGGCGCATGTGGTCGGACCAAATCTGGTTCCTCCCAAGCAATCAAAGTTATCCGCAACTACGTAATAATCCTCATAGCGCTGCCAACGTACCCGAAATGCCCGGCGAACCAAAAATCAGACCCTCTCCGTCTACCACTCCAAGGCCAACTCCAAGTGCTGCCCCCCGGTTCCGGAATGCCCCGTGTCTTACCCACGAATACGACTCCGACGGCTCAAAATGGATCCAAAATTGCGATATTCAGTGGAAAGCGAATGGGTATGCAAGTAACGATCACATCGTTTTGGAAGCTGCTGAGACGTTTGAGGGGAATAACTTTACCATTAACCTAAATGGTGTCTACGACTTCGACGGGCTGTTTCGGATTAGTTCGACAGTAGATTCTTTCCAAGACGCCCCATTGATAAAGAATGTGCATACTATCAACGGGACTACCTCATATGACAATGCATTTATTGTCCAAGGAGAGCAGAGCTTTTTCGAGGTCGATCACTGTAGCTCCAATGGAGAAGTTAGCGGATCTGGGAGTGGCGGGATTGCCGGAAGCTCCGTTGGGGGAGACATCGTTATTCGGAATTCATTTTCAATGGGGTCATTGACTGGCACAGGTGTAGGAGCCATTGTTGGTGAAAGAGCTTGTGACAGCGGTGGATCTGTTTCCATTATCAATTGCTATTCTTCTGGAACTATTGATGGTTTCGGAGCAGGTGGAATATGTGGTTCTGATGCTGTTCCGAATATCTATTACGATGCGAAGCAGCAGCTCTACATCAGCGATTGCTACTCTGTTGGGAACATCCGTGGCAGTGGAAGTGGAGGAATAGTGGGTAGCGATAGTGCTCGTGATGGTGGATTTGTTCAAATCCAGAGATGCTTCACTGCCGGTAAAATACTCGGCAGCGCAGCGGGTGGTATCTCCGGATCTCTTACGGGCTTCGGGGGATACGTGACAATACGGGAATCGTACACTTTAGGCGACGTTGCGGCAAGTGCTGGAGGAAGCGGAGGTATATGTGGCGACCGGACTGGAGCTGGAGGTGGTTATGTGTTCCTTGAAGATGTTTACATGCTATCTACAGCACCTTCTAGGACGTTCCTGATCGGAGGTGTATCCCTTGGCTCGTCAAATGTGAGCGTAACGTTTTCGGTGCACAGCACACATCCAGACCGGTCCGGACCAGTTTATCTGGCTGGGAAGAACCACGCTCTTCTAGGCAATGCGCAAGGGAATTCAGGCGACCTTCGTGACATCGAAGGTGCATTGTACCGGCAACCGCAACACGTATGGTCCAATGAAACATGGTTCATATTGGATCATGATAGCTTTCCCTTGCTCAAGCAAAACCCGCAGCCATTTCCTACGACTGTAAAGATACCGGATCCACGGGTTCCTGCGCTGTCAGAGTCTGACTGTGTGGGCAAAAATGAAGACCGGACAGTACTATTCTTTTCTTGTGACATCAACTGGAACGAAGCCGGATACGCGACTACAGAAAGCATCATTTTGGGACCGGGCCAGATCTTCGACGGTCGAAACTTCACTGTTAATTTGGATGGAGTGAACCAATTCAAAGGGTTGTTCCAGGTTAGCTCTGACGTTCGCTCCTTAGAAAATGCGCCTTTGATAAGGAACGTGCATACGGTGAATGGAACAACTGCGGAAGAAGCAGGGTTTATTGTCCAAGGTGGCCAACAGTTTTTCAAAGTAGAGCATTGTAGTTCCACAGGCGAGATTAGGGGAACAGCAAGCGGTGGAATCGCAGGTCGGCGTAGTGGAATTGCTCGCGGGCGAGCAGTGGTCCGCCAGTCCCATAGTACTGGAAGTATTACAGGCTCAAGAGCTGGTGGTATAGTCGGCGATGGAGCTGGGGTTCAAAGGGGCGTAGTCGAAGTCATTAGATGCCACTCAGTAGGTGTGATTGAAGGGAACAATACAGGAGGTATATGTGGCCCCGAAGGCGGAAGGGGCGAACTGTATGTTGACAAGTGCTATTCCACCGGCACGATTATGGGTTTTACTAGCGGAGGAATAGCTGGAGGTTCAAGCTTAGCCGATCCGGTTGTAGGATCTGTTGAAGATGAAGGTGGGTACTTGCGAATATCTCAGTGTTTTACGATGGGTGATATCCGAAACAGCGGAGCAGGTGGTGTTTGTGGAAGCCGACGTTGGAGCCAAGGTACTATAACCATTAGCGATTGTTACACAACTGGCGATATTGCGCCATATGCGCTTTCCGCGGGAGGAGTATTTGGAGCAATTGTCGATAGCTCTGTTAGTTTGGCTATTACAAACGTGTACATGTTGTCCAGGTACCCTTCAAAACCATTCGTAGTAGGAGGTATCTCCGTGAATATGTATACTCGCCCCGGAGAAGTGAACATCACATATTCAGTGCAGGATACAGGCGGCAGTATAACAGGTCCAGCGAGTCTAGTAGGACGCCGAAATGGCGATTTTAGAATATCCTCACAAGGCAACTCGGGAAACCTGGACGATATCAGGAGACAGCTGTATCAGCACGGACGACATCAATGGTCCGACGAAATCTGGTTTATTCCTGAGGGTGAGAAATTCCCCCAGCTACGGTACAATTCTCAGCCGCCGGACCACAAACGCGAGTTCTCAGACTTTTCTTTATCCCCTTCAAACACCGCGTGCTTGGGAAGACGTGACGATAGTGCGGTATTGTTTCAGTCCTGTGACATCGACTGGGGCAGCTCAGGCTATAGCAATCTAACTCACATTTTACTCGAGGCTAACGAAACGTTTGACGGCCAGAATTTTACGATTAATTTACACGGCATGGATTCATTTAGAGGATTAGTCCGGGTCGGCGACAGCGTCAAATCGTTTGAAGATGCACCGTTGATTAAAAACGTACATACAGTACAAGGAACAACTGCAGATGATGCTGGCTTCATTGTCCAAGCTCGCCAAAGATTCTTCAGAGTACAACACTGCAGTTCCACTGGAGAGATTCGGGACTTAGGAAGTGGTGGCATCGCAGGGAGTAAGGTTGGACATACTGATGGGCGGGTACATATAGAGGAGTCTCGTACCACAGGTGCAATTACCGGCAGAGGTTCGGGTGGCATCGTCGGTATGGAAGCCGGAAGCGATGGTGGATTGATTGAGATTAGTGGCTCGTATTCTCTGGGAGGTATTTCAGGGGACGAGGCGGGGGGAATAGGTGGAGCGGCCACGGGACGGGGTTTCAGCAGTAGAGTCTTTATAAACAGCTGTTACTCCGGTGGAAATATAGGTGGCCGTGGTGCCGGAGGAATTGTCGGTGGCAGCAGCGCTAATTACGGGGGCTTCCTGCGAATATCTCAATGCTTTACTGTCGGTGACATTCTATCGAGTGCTTCCGGGGGTATCAGTGGCTGGGAGACCGGATGGTCAGGAACGGTGCAGATAGAAGACTCCTACACAACTGGTAGTGTACGTGCGTCTTACGACGCAGGAGGAATATGTGGTGATGATACTGCTGGAGACCGTGGTGTCGTCTTCATAAACCACGTGTACATGTTGTCCACAAGTCATGTGGCCATGATTGGAGGAATTTCGCATGATGCTGAAATAAAGGCACTCATTGTGAACTCCTCAGTTCATTCCACACCCTCCGATGCTACAGGACTGGAACACATTATTGGGTCAAACTACTGGTATGGCGATGAACATGTGACCATAGTGAGAAATTCGGGTGATCTCAAAGATATTCTCGGAAAACTATACCATGGATGGTCTAACGAGGTTTGGTACGTTCCCGATGATAACAGCTTTCCGCAGCTGAGGAGCAATCCTCAGTCTGCGTCAGCAGTAAGAGATAGACAGAGAGGGATACAATCTCCTTCACCAGTCCCCAGTGGTGCTACGGCGAACTCGCCATCTGCAACCCCCTCTAGAGGTCATGGAAGTGCATCGGTTTCGCCAGCAGCGGGGACTGCTTCCAGAACCCGCACTGTTACGCCTTCAGCGGCAAGTGCTTCCAGAACTCGTACTGTTACGCCTTCAGCGGTAAGAGATGCATCGGTTTCGCCAGCAGCGGCGAGTGCTTCCAGAACCCGCACTGTTACGCCTTCACCAACTGTCACGCCGACTGGTACCCCCACTCGCTCAAGGAATCCTTCTGTGACTGCCACCTCGACTGTGCTTCCCAGCAATCTGCATCCTCCAGCTATTACCAACAGGCCCATGCTGGACCCGCTTGAAACGTTGTTCACAATAAGCTTCAACATGCCTACTAACCGAGCAAACCTGGGTATCCGCTTTGAGTGTCTAGACTTGATCTTCTCTGATATTGGTAGCCGGGCAAATGTCTTCGACAAATGTTCTTGGCAAGATCCGCAAACGCTGCTTGTTCTACTTCGGTCACCAACTGTAGATCGTGAGGAATTTGGTACCACTATTGGTACAGGAAGTAATATCACGGTGCGTGGAGGCATGATTCAACGTCAAGGGGGCTCAGTAGCTATGCCGGAAACAGTCGTCCAACTCGGTGCTCCCGATTCCACTCCTGATGTCGATTTCTTTGTCGATTTCCAGCGAGTGATCTCTAATTGCGGTGACCAAGATATCCAAGTTACTTCCGTTGTAGGAGATGGGAGGAAAGAGGGAATCAGTTGGGAGTGGAATCTCGAGGCTGTAGTCCAATTCGGCGGGGCTAACATAACTAACTCTCAGAGGGTTTCAGGCATCCACAAGAATGTTTCGTCCGCCACCTTGAGGAACCAAGACTTCCTATTTCTGTCCCGGGAGCAACTCGTCGGAGGGGCAATCTACAAGATACAACTTCAGGGATCAAACGAGTTTGGAAGCGTGCATGAGAAACTGATAGAATTCGAGGTACTCGATTATTTGTCTCCATCGGTGGTCTTTGAACAACTTCCAAACACTCAGTTCCCTGCTTCTGCTGGAGCGGATTTCGAAGCGTCTGTGGGCATCGATCAATGCCAAGACCAGACCACCCAGCTCAGTGCCCTTACGTCGGATTTCACGTTTTCGTGGAGACTTATAGACCCTCGAGGAAAGGAATTGGGCGTTTCATTATTTCGGCAGCCCGACCCTCGGCGTCTCAACATTCCCTCTGGTAGATTTGTTCCTTACTCCGATAACTATTTTGTGCAATTCAACGTGACAGCCGTGCCTATCGGGGGCGGAGAGACGTTGAGAACCCAAAGTCAGGCCGCATTCCGTGTTATTCCGAGTGGTGTTACAGCCTCCATCAACGGAGGCGATCGGAAGGTACGGACCCAATCTACTCTAGAACTTGACGGAAGCGGTAGCAAGAGCCCTGATGAAGGTCAACCCGATCTCCCCTCCGGATGGCAGTTTCGTTACCGATTCTCCTGGCATTGTCAGTTTACTGAATCCTATGGAATGGAACGGAACTGTAGCCAAATGTTGCTGGACAACACACATAACAATGAGGCCATCGTAGTTGACAGCGGTAAATTGCAGAGTCTACACGAAAGCGCAGGCTCCCCGCCAGAGATGAGAATGAAGTTCAGCCTTACTGTCGACATGCATCTGGACCGCGAAAAATATGGAAGTTTCCATTCCAGAGCCACTGACGAAGTAACCATTACTTTAGTCCCAAACCGAATTCCCACCATGCGAATTGACTCTGTTGTTTCTGAGGGCTCCACAAACACTCCCGCTATTACAAACCATAATGGCCAGAGCATATATAGGATAAATCGGGGCGATTACGTCACCATTTTTGGATCCGTGGACGACACAGATGATATCCGAAAGGAGTGGGCTTTAGCCAATAGACTGGATCCACTGCTTGCGAATATCATGGATTCTCCTAGTCGCTTCAATGATCGCTTAGCGATTCGGTCAGACTCATTGTCTGAAGGAGTTACTTACACTTTCCGCTTTTCGGGCAGGTTTGAAGACGAAGAAATGCATGGCACTGCGGAAGTGCCCGTAATGGTCAATCTGCCTCCACGCCGCGGCGAACTGGTCCTGGCGTCCAGTGACGAAATCGTTTCTGACACGACGAGTGTGATTCTACAAGCACGTGGTTGGCAGGATCTAGACATGCCCTTGGAATACGCCTTCTACTACGGCTTCAGTGAGGACTTCGAATCGAGCACCCTTATGTCCCCAAGCGGTGAGAAGCGCAGTATAACTACGACAATTCCATCTCCCTCTCAAGGAAATGATGTGTGGTTGTTTGTTCGTGTCATTGACAGTTTAGGAGCATCCGCAATAGCATCCAAGCATGTAACGGTCGAGCAACCCAGTGTGGAGCAGAAACAAGCTTTTTTCGATCGTGAGGCCGAGAACGCCGAGCAGTGCGTTGCTCTCAGCGATTCAGCTTGTGTAGCTAGAGCTGCCCGTGAGGCTTTCCGAGCTGGTCAGAGCTTTTCGAGACAGAGGTTGCTCCAAACGAGCAGCGCTAACAATAGAATGGCAGAGCTTCTGGATCTCCTCGAATCAAGTCTCAAGAGTTACGTGAATTATGACGAGTTGGCACAGATGTACATAGATTCGCTCTCAAATGCCGCAGGCTCCTCTGGAGTTAATGAGAGATTCTCAGAAGAAGTTGTGCGCCTTGAAAACCAAGTACTGGGCAAGAATTTTGAGAGTGGAAGGAACCAGTTTCGTTACGACCATGCTCTTGCAAGTAGATCGCTGGAGGTTAACTCCCGAACACTATTCGATAATCTTAGAATGGGAAGCTCCAGATTTAATTACAGTGTTTTCTACTTCACTCATCAGTCGGCCCAACTAATCGGAGAGTCCGTGCTTCTCGGACTGGAAGACGGCACGAGTACGCGCACTGTCGCCGCACCATTTGCTTCTGTTCCAACATTTTGCGATCGTAACCCGAGTGTCGCTGTCTTTTCTAGAAGGTTAGCTGGGGATGTGCCCTTCGAAATAGTTCCATCAGCTCAACATGGTGTTGGCGTGAGCGATTTAGAGTTTGAGGACTGTGGACAGGATCCCGTAGACACCTCAACCTCTCCACGGGCTGTCTCCAAAGTGAAAGGCAAAGCAACAGATGCAACTACAGTCATCGCTGAGGAATATGCTGATCCGCCGTCAGATATTCCTCCCGGAGCAAGTATCAAGGAAGCGGGTAAAAAATCAACTACTGTAGAAAGAAAGCTGGGTCAGCTTAGGAAACGCTTTGCAGAACTACTTCCTCAAGGTAATAAACTGACACAGGACGGTGGTCAGCTGCAACTGCAGTCTGAATCTCGAGGAAGTGGTAGCTTGCCAATGCAAGATAACCTCACTCCCCTAACCCGAGATATCGCGTCGAAGACACTCAGAATTACTGCTATGCACACTCCGAGCGGTAATGAGGGTACGGAGATTAACTCGAATTGGACGGTTACATTACCTTTGTTCCCCGACACTACCGGAAACCTGACGACCGCTTTGGATATTGATGGCATTCTGAGAGGGGACAGGGATATTCCAGTTTCGGAAATCAACTGCTCTAATCAGGAAGAAGTCTCTATCGCATGCACTGACTATTTTAATGGGAATCAGCAGGTTTTCTACTTCAAATGTGATAGCAGCCTTGCGGGAAGCACAATTGAGATATTGTGCCCTCAGACACTTATCGTCCCAGTTCTACTCCGCTCGGGGAACACAGTTCCCCAGGAGTGGAGCGATGAACCCCATTCCATAAACTTTGACGGAAGGCATGTTTCCGCGAACACTACGAAGACGGGACTATTCACGTCTACTTTGTTTACTACCAACACAGGAGTTGCAGGAAGAGTGAAGAGTACCGAAAGCAGTTCCTCAGCAGACTCCGCTAACGCTGGAAGCACAGGTCAAGTTTCAGGCGGTGCTGTGGCCGGTATTGTTATTGGACTGATAGCAGCAGCTACCATTATTGGTATTGTTGTCCACTTCCGCCGAAAGACGAGCGACGTTTCTCGGCCTACCCCAGAGACTCCGAGCAACGCGACGTGGGATGTCTACTTTGGAACACACGACGAGGAGGCCCAACCCTCTAGAACAGCCAAACACTAGGCAAGAATTTAGCTTGAAATCGAATATACTACGAGGTTACTAAGCATATCTTGATGTTTGTACCAGAACTGGTAAATGTGACACTAATTTTGAACCACGTATATTGGATTCTTAACGTAGTCGTTACTTAGTGAAGGACTACCGTAATGGCCACACCACGCAAGATCCAGTGTTGCGGAGGTTGCCGCGAGGGCAGCATCAAAGTATAAATCAAATAGTTGTCTGTCCGTTGAGGATACTTGTACACAGGGCACTCATACGGTTGATAACCATACTGGTTGGCCATTTCCTTCTTGTTGTTTTGGAACATACTCTTCGTGACAGCCGTCACACGCACGACAGGCATAGGCGCAAAGAGCTTCTTCGGCTCGGATTCCATAAGCCCTTTTTCGTTGACATCGTACCTGGCACCATCTAGGAAGAGACCATGAATATACTGCCCCTCTGGTGCAGGTTGACGGATGTTTTCTGGCTTTTCGCTGTTATCCTTAACATCAGACCAGTACACCACGTCGTCCAAAGCCCAACCGTCGTTCCTATGCTTGCGAGTAACTTCTTGCTTCATGGCTGTTAAGAATCCCTGAGGATTGAAAAATCCAGCGAGCCAGTACGAATACGGTCGACCATCTTTCAGCCAGGAGCTGTTTTGCGTGTTGCGGTCAATAAGAGTGTTGAACCACATTCCCAGAGTGGGGCTAAGCCATGAAAATTCATCTCCGGCAGGAGTATACAGCCAAGAATAGGGCACCTTAGCTTCGTGAATGTTCATCATTGACTCTTGGAGTTCATTCGTCATAACGACTTCTCCGTTGATGGCCAGCTTGATTTGGGTGAGTGTATCTTTCACTTTGGAGATCACGTTTTGCAACCGCTGGACTTCTTGGTACAAGAAGATATTCAGTGGAACGTTCATTCCGCCTTGGCGTTGAATGTCAGCCTTATAGTCGTCTTCGGAGTAGTCTTCTGGGAGACGATCAAGGAGATCCTCACATTTCTCACGCACCTCAGCTTCCATAGACATTCCACCTCCGCCACCACCAGCGGATTTCGGCTGAGTGTCGGACAATGCATCCAAGAACTTGTCTGCCTCTTTCATCCGGAACGTCAAATCCGCGTTTGGATGCAAGCCGAAAATCTCCGGGTTATCAATTTCTGGTAAAGAGCTCGCATAATTACGGTACGCTTCAATTTCCGTAAAGTCTTTGATCCGGTAGTCGAAGTCGATTCGACTCAACGGATGCTTCGGTGTAAAGCTGAACTCTGGATCGAAAATTTGAGGCGAGAGCCATAGGTGTGCATAGGTATTGAACAACCGCCGATCGAAGTCGTCCGTAATTTTACCCCCATACTGGACCTCTGATACCATGTACTGCACAGTCGGCCAATTGATCGGACCGTTATACATGTGCTTCTCCAAGAACATCAGGCAGGCAGACAAATCTCCATTGTTGAACTGATACGCTTTGCACCATCCGAGGGGACCGAACTTGCGACGCTCTTGCACAACGCTATGCAAGAACGCCAAACCGAATACAAGCTGCCTCCACTGAGAAGTATCGATTCGTTCTAAACGATCCTGATCAATAATCGTGGTGAAGCTACGTAACAAACCAGCCTGCATGCCGGATGGGGGCTCGTTGGTAACTTTCGTCGACATCTGAAGCAACCCCAAAGGAAATTTCGGATGAGGCAACGCGGTGATGAAGAGACGGAAATCTTCGTGAACAGTTTCTTTCATATCGTTCACCATATCTTCCATTTTTTCCATTAGATCCAGTCCCAATTCGCAGTTCTGGAGCAAGACCCAGCTACCGTTGACGGAGGCTTTCTGAATAGCTTTAACAGCGACAGGCTCCTGACCTTGGCCCATAGAGACACATTCAACAGCTTGTTTCCTTCGTTTAGCCAACAGCTCAATGCTCTCAGTCGGATCAGCACCCGTGGAAAGAAGGAACACAACAGGGGTGACACAAGTCATGTCTTCCAAAATGCTTTCCATCGTATCTGAAACTGGTTCCACATATTTGGCACCCATATATTCAGACTGGCGAATAAAGTCCCGCACCATCAACAGAGTTCGATCAACCCGCATCGAACGGACCAGTAAGAGTCGGAGCCAGGGACCAGTATCTTTTTGGTCTCGAATCTGCATTTCAAAGTCTGGAATATCCGTATTCTCAGGCTCATTGGCATCGTACCATCGCCGCCAGGCAGACTCGTTTTTCGTAATGTTGTCCGGAAGTGCCCGGAAGAAAGTGCTGTCCTCGGAGAGAGCAATTACATTGAGCCACGTGGAATCAGTGATCCAAGATGGTTTCTTTCGCACCGAATTAATATCTAAGGCAGCACCAGCTCGCATAAACAAGTTCACATCTTGCGGAGTCAACACATTATCAGTGACCATCGTTTTTATCGTGATAATGAACACGAACAACAATTTGTCTTTCTCGTAGAGTCCCTTGTTGACATAGCGATAAACCAAGTATGTCATCGCATCGATAATCTTCTGAACTCGTTTGGCAGCTACATTCGCCTTCTCAGCGATTTCCATGGACTTCATGAACAAATCAATGAACTGACTCAGAGACGTCTGGTACATAACATTGACATTGCTCATCTCTACGATAGAAAAGTAAAGCACTGAACCCCTTGTCGCCACGGGCCGGAATTGTTCCCTCTTTTCATTAATACTCTTCCGCGTTTCGTCCGCCGAAGCGAGCTTTTCTTTTACATCAGCAGCTTTAGCCTTCGTATTGTTGAGCACATCCACCAACTCGTCGTCATCAAGCAGATTCTTCTCGCCACTGGTTAAGCGTTCAAGCAGCAGTGCATCCAGTTGCAAGAGTGATTTCGTATTCGTGTTGACTTCTTCAAGCACCTGATTGAGTAAGTCCTCAAGTGATTTTTGCTCCTTTTGAATCACCCGTCCCAGTAGCTGATCTTCTAAACCTTTTTGTGTCACCGTGAAATCAATCACAGTTGTCTTCGCTTGTTGTTCAGGGCTAAAGTGTGGGTTCGGCAACCTGGTAAAGAAGAACATACGGAATTCGTCGTGCATTTCCATAAGCTTATCGGCGACGTTGATGTACCGTCGCTTCCCCTTCTTGATAACCTGGTGCTCAAGAACAGGATCCAGAATAGGATCCAGCTCCTCCTCGATGCCAACCACGATAAGAGTCCGACCTTCCTGCATGCAGTACTCTAGTTGATCCTTTAGGTCCTTGTGTTCCAAAGTGGTACTCTGGAAGTGGGGAGGCAGTCTGTCAGCTTCTTTGTTGCTGATCCATTGGAGCGCCTGCCCTTGTGGATCTACCAGCAAGGGGTACCGAGCCGAAAACGTCACCAAGATCCCGTTTTGGATAGACAGTGGATCCGTTGGGAGGCCTTGCAAAGCCCAGTCTCCCGTGATGCCCGCATCAACAAGGAAATTCGTAACGTCGATATCTGAAGAAACTGGCACGCCACGCTTTTTACAGTCCTTAATAAACCGCTCTTTAGTCATGTACGCCCGGAACGGTTGATTGAAAGGACCACAATAGCTTACAAACGCACAACAAACAGCGCAGTCACCTACTAGTTTTCTCTTCCTATCTGCGAACGTCGCAGAGTCTTCCTGCCAACGAGTCTTTTCGTCACCAAGACCGCGAATAAGTGAATCAGCCTGTTCCATTCTCTTCCGCAATTGCCGCTCATTTTCTTCGATCGATTTTGCGTGTGCCATGGAGTCATCGTACTCCTTCTTCAAGGCATCCAGCTTGTCTTGAGCTTCCTTTTGCTGCTTCTCGGCCTCAGCTAGATCTTCCTCTGCTTTTTCCAGTTTGCCTTCCGCCACTTTTAGCGCTTCAAGTTTTGGTTTTACGATCTTGGACGCTTCGTGGTAGCTCTTCATGGCGCGGACCCACACACACAGCCCTTCAGCAGCCACACTAGCTGACTTTGCAACGGCCGGGTCAAAATACTCCATTTCAACGTAGGGAGTCATAAGCTCAATCGTCTCCTCCGTAATGGAATCCTTGGCAAAGTTTTGTACTCTTGCCAGGAACCCCGTGTCGGCCATCATTTGGACTGCATTCTGGAAAGAGGGCTCTATAAATTCGAAAGTCGTCTTCGAAATGTTCAATTCCGCAACGTTAACAGGGTTCAGAGCGGCATAGAACAGAACAAGCACACCATCGAAAACAACTTTGATGATGTCCGCAGGTTTAGGCAATCGCTTGACTTCCGTCAAATGGGCCGGTTTGATGCTGGAAATAGCGCGGTTGGCTTCATCAAGAAAAGGCTGAGCTTCTGCAAGTTCTTTCTCGCATTGCTCTTTCTCGTTTTTTATCCGCTCTCGCTCGGAGACACAGGTTTCCTTAATCTTGGAAGCTTTTTCTGACGCCTTTTCCGCTTCAGCAGACGACGTCTGTAGACTGCCCAGTTTCTCATTCACTTCCTGTGTCGCTTTCTCCAGCTTTTCCCGTTCTTGAGCCAAAGTCACTTTCATATCCTCCACGTCTTGGGACCCTTTGTTCAGCTTTTGCAAACCTAGATTCACTCGCTGCTCCTTCTCTTTGATTTCCTCCAGCCGTTTCTGGTACACATTCTTATAGTTGGCAATGAAACTCAGATAAGACTTGGGAGTTTGATACACATGGCGCCGAAGTTGTTCAAAATACTCTTCACAGACGTCCACTACCATTTTATGAACATGACCCATGTGGTGCACCAGGTTATCTTTGACTTCATCTTCTGCATCAAGGTCATAGTTTTTCAGCATGCCTTCACTGACAGACACCAAAGCTTCTTCCGGCCATGGAAGGAACCAATCAATAGTCGTTCCTGAAATAATTCCCGGGAATTTTCGTGCTCGTTCAGGGAATTTCGGGTTCTTCGGAGACATACATAGGACGAGGTGCAGATTGTCACGGACAGTGTCTATAAAGAATTGCCTCAAGTTATCAGGTGTGTCAGGTTGACCAGGACGCTTTTCTAGGAAGTCAGGACGCAATTCCGCCGACATCGCCATCATCTCGTCCTTGGCAAACAGCCCTCCAATTTCGCCAGTGAGCAAAATGCTGTTGATATACTCCAAGAATTGTTCCTTCTTGATTTCCGCCTCAGTGAACAGGAACGTGATGCTCTGCTTAGCACCGGCAGTCTTATACAGGTAACGCAGGTCCTCCATCAGTTGATTAACGTTGTAACTCTTGGTCAACGTGATCTGGAAGATCTTACTCCGGGCTATGTACGCGGCGAGTCGTGTCAAGCTTTGCTTTCCCGAGCCTCCGACACCGACAAGCAAAGCGCTCCCGCGATCCATGGTCAGAATTCGGCTGATTCGCGTCAAGTGCTCCAACGCATCGTTGAATAGAACGAGTTCCAACGCCTTGCTTGGATACTGCTCGTTATGCCTGTCCTTGAACATTTCCACCCGCTCGCGTACGTTTTGAAGTGTACCACCGTCCTCATAAACCAAAGGAGCTTCCTCAACCAGCACTTCTTCTTCGTCGTAGACATCATCCCGCATGAAGTTGACGAAATAGATGTCAGTATTTGCTCCCGCGGCGTCAGCAGTGTCATCTCCAAAATGGTTTCTGACCACCTTGCTAATAGTTTTGTCAAACCATTCCTTATCCTCGGCTGTGGTCAACTTATCCCTGAAAACACGAGAGCTCTCATGTTGCCACAGTTTAACAACATTTAGAGGGCCGGATTCACACGGGGCGGAAATACCCCCTTGTTTAATGGTCTCCTTCGGAGTGAGCAGAATTCCTTGGAAAACTCTGCTCAAGTCCCGCATGTTGAAAATGTAGTGGAATTTTGCTGGTGTCGGAAGCATCTTGTTTTTCACTTGGTTCCAGAGGTCTATTGTAACGTCAGTAAGCTTTCCACACACATCTAACGTGGCCTGGTCAAATTCAGCGGAGGTAAAGCGGCCACGTACCATTTGCCCATACAAGTTATCAATGCTCGATATACTCGGTAGCACAAGGTTAAAAATGAAAAATTGCCTTTTCAGTCTGTCTGGTATATCGTTTCGGCCTCCACCTGGGTGTGTCATGGCGGCAACAAAATTAAGATCCTCGCATACTTTAAAATCTCCTCGTTTGTCCTTGTCTCGGAAGTAGAAACCTCCCTGCTCAATTAGCTGCCGAACGATTTCATTTGTTGGCTGATCACCCCACTCGTTTATCTCAGGCATTGAAATGTCATCAATGAAAACGGTCATCTTCTTTCCACCGGGTGGTCCGAAACTTTTCCCTCCTCTCTTATCGAGCTGGGACTCGATGCCCTGTTGGAAGATTGCGCTATCGGTCGCTGATGAGAAGTTAATTCTCTTCAGAAGCCTCTGTTCTGGATCAAAGTTGCCACAGAACATCAACGCGTTCGACGTCTTGGCAGTACCAGGTCCACCGACCATCATTACCGGATAATTACGGCTGTGCATTGCTTCGAGGATTGAAAGGGCACGAGTCGAATCTATTGTCGGCACCAGCAGGTTGGCGAAATCCAAAGGATCTTGGTCCTTGGGGTACTCCCAAGCAGGAGGGGCCCACCTTTCCCACTTGAAATGGTTCGTAGAGTCAACGAAGAACTCATAAACGGTATCGTCATCTCTTTCGAGAGTGGGCATTTGAGATTCACCAGCCAGTTCGCGAATGTAACTGTCGAAGTGCTTTCTGTCATTGGGTTCCAGGAGTCCACCAACGGACCAGGACAAACAGTATATGAACACGCGCTCGACCTCTTTCTTGAAATCCTCAGTGCCACCAGCGGAAAATTTGTTCTCAGTTTTGTGGAAAACAGATCCCATCAACCGATACAGCGATGCCACAGCACCAACGCGGGAAATTTGCATGACAGCTTCGACCTGCCTAGCAAGGAAATCAAACATGTGGCCAGATTCATGCGGCTTACCAGTGTCATCCTTGACTCGATCTTCATCTTCATGCTGAATACCACTCTGGCGTCCAATGTATTTGGTGAAGAGGCTGGGAAGAACCTTCTGGTATGCATCTTTTTGCTTCTTGATCCAAGCGTTGACCACAGGCCGCCAGTCTAAGTCAGTATCAGATACATATACGATGCCAGCTCGCGAAACAGTGGCAGGAGAAGCGTTATTCAGGTTTTCGTTTTCGAACATGAGAGCGACATTATCAGTCATCGGGAATCGATCACCAGACGCAAGAGTTAACAACTTGTTATCATCCAAGACGCTGTTCAGGCTCTCAATCCACATGGTGTCGACGGGACCATCGCAGACGATCCATGTATTGTACGCGTTACTGCGATTGTTGTATTTCTGCCAGATAGCTGCGAAAATACCAGTAGTCCATTCTCCACTCATCACGTCGGTTTCACCGTACATTTCTTGACTTGTAATGGCTTTGGGGTTCAACCTAACCTGCCGATACTGCACGCCACTCGAGGCTTGGAGAGAGGTAGACAGAATGTCGAAAATAGCCGTCTTTCCACCACCAGTAGGACCAGTTAACATAATGCCGTGCCTGACAAGGGATGTTTCGTACAACTGAATAACTTTGTTAAGCCAAGTCGGGTGGTGCTCAAGACCCGCCTGGTCCACAGACTCTCCAATAGCTTTTTCAACCTCCGGATACGTACTCTTCGGTGGACTCTTCACCGAGGGGAATAAGTCTCTCAACATGCTAAGAAAGAGCGGAACATCCTGAGCAATGAACTTGCTGAGATTCATATCTCGCAGAGTTCGATACAAAAGCAACTCTTCATTTTCGTTTAAGTTCTCACGTTTCGTTGCGCCAGCAGTTCTAAGCACGGAAAGAATGTTTCGAAGCCCGAAGTCATAATGTTTAGTCTTTGACAACTGCTCCTCGCAAAGCTGGTAACAAACGAAGAATTTCCTACTCAAGTTGGTAAAGTCACTATACCCGACAGAACACAACTTGACCTTAATAATGATTTCCCTGTCCGGAACCATCATCGCGACTCCACGGAACAACGCCTTTAGGTTTTCTGGAAGCTCCTGGCGCCCAGCATATCCAGGGTTCATCGTGATAAAGAATCCACAAATATGGGTCATATTCACCTGCTGCGCATCACCAGGGAAATTGAAATACTTCGCATTAGCCTTCTTAGCGTTCTGAATAGCCAGCACTTGTTGCGCAACCACCGAAAGAACGGGCAACGTAATACGATTGAATTCATCAAAGCAGCCCCAGAGACCACCCATGCACAGTCCTTTGAAGATCTTAGCACAGTCAGTGTACATCATTTCTGAACTACAGTTCGTGACCACCACATATATACCGAGACTGCGGCCCATGTCCTTAACCGTCTCAGTTTTTCCCGTTCCCGCAGGACCAGCAGGGGAGCCACCGTAGTGCATTCCTAGTGCTTGTGCCAGAGTAATGTAGCATCTATCAGTGAGCGGAGTGATAACCAATCTTTCCTTGCAACCCAAATATTCGTACTGGTAATTGAACTCGACGTCCGTAACAGAGACCACACACGCTCCATCGTTAGAAACTTCGTCACTCTCTTCGGGACGCCAGTAGAATCTAATCTGTTTAAGCCATTCAAAATTATCCGCTCCCAATGGTTTTTTACTTCGCCCGCCAAACTGCACGAGCTCGTGCAGAACGTCACGCTGATGCACTTGAATCGTCACGAGAGATTCAATCTTAGTTCGGTTCATTTTGCTGCCCAAGTCTTGTAGACACCAACTTATCAAACGACCCAGAACATCGGCAGTTTTATTCTCCGCTTCCCGCAACTTTTTTGGCCCGGTTTTCAACGCTTCTTCCACCGTAGAGGTGTATAGCAACTGCAATCCAAGAAGTGCGTACTGCCCACAGCTATTATCCACGAAACCACGAAGGGAATCCAGGTTATCTTTGATGGACATAATACCGGCGGCGCATTCGTCACAAGCTTCTTTCATTGTACGCTTCATTTCTTTCAAGAGATCGGTCAGCCAATTTTCAATATTTCCTTGAGCCTTCACCGGATTCTGAAGCTCCATCTTCTCTTCTGTGTCACCCTCACGGCTCATCATGGCAATAATTTGCGATTTGTCTTTCCTATCATGCTCCACACGCGTAATCGCGTCAAATATTTTCTCGTAATACTCTTGGATCGCCATAGGATCCGACCCTTGTGAAAGGATATTGAGCAATACCGGATTCGAGACAAAGTAAAACCTTGGGAACATGGCACGCTTTTGTTCCAGATATCCTTCCAAACTCTTTTGGCACCGCTCGAGCTCATCATACATATGAGGTAGGCTTTGGCGTAGCACTTCGCTGGCGCAAGCTTGAGTAACGATAACGGTTTTCGAGGCGGCAGACATTAATTTCACCCATTCTTTATCCACTTTCTGGAAACGACTCGCTTCTCGCGGCATTTGTTTCGCAATGTCACCGCCTAAGAACACACTTTCTAGACTGCACCAGAACATTTGAACCTTCTGCCACAGCTCCAGAGTATCAGATGTATCTGATAGAAGTTTCAATTGCTCCTGCGCCTCTTCCTTAAAAGGCGTGACATGCCGCATCGTAAGCATTGTCTGCAGGTTCATTTGGGCTTCCTCAAGATCTTCTACGATAAGCGGAACTCTCTGAAGAATAGGGACACCCCGTGTTTTCCATTCTCCAAACACAAGAGGTTCTTGTTCCCATTTTTCTTTAATCTCTTTCAATTTTTGCTCAATATCCAACTGTTTATCTGCCGCATCACAAATCTCCTCGATTTCATCCTTATGTTCGACCAGATTTGCATCTATGAGATCTTGCATCTTGAACTCCGTGTCTTCTACAGGCAACTCGTGCCCCGTGAGCTCACGAATCTCATCCCAATGACGCTGTCTAATGCTCTCCTTAGATAACTCGTATAGAAGGGGAAGAATGCTTTGGAAGTCTTCGATCTTATTTTTCAAATCTTTAAACGCATCCCATTCTCGAAGACGCTTGGGCATCTTTTTGCAACGGTTAGCGAAGCCCTCCATTTCTGTGTTCATCTGATCAATGTTGTCAACAACGTCACTCCACAAGATGGTCTTGTACTCGTTCATCTTGTTCATAACATCTCGGTACAAGCTGTACAACTTGTTCAGTAATGTAAGCTCTTTCTTCGTTTGGTCCAGAACAGGATATTCAGTGACGGGAAGTGCAAAGAGCTCTTCTCCCGATTGGTATAGGTCTTTCTTTCGCGCAAGGATATCGTATTCACCCTCGTACCGCTTCAAACGGTCCATTGCATCCTGAGGGCTAATACCGGAAACCATTGGACCATTCTTCTCGTAGTCGTCACGGAAATTCTTTACGTCCTTCGTGAACTGTCGTACGTCATGAATAAGCTGTTTCTTAAAGTCGACTTGGACGGAAGAAATTTCGTCCTTAACTTCCTCCGCCCTTTGGACGAGCCGCTTCCAAGTAGAACGTAAGACACTTTTCTGATCCATTTCTTCCTTGTCCATGTAATCAGATGGAAGGTAGTGCTCGAGCATAGCGTACATGTCCATGATAGGAGCAATATCGGCTTCAATAGTAGCCTCTTTATCGCGTATCTCTTCCAGCGTCTCCATGATAAATTTCAGACTATCAAGGTTGTCCACAGTGCGGGATAGCTTGGTGAATCCTTTCTTCATGTACTCTGAAAGCTCAGCCATTTTGTTTTTCGCCATTTTGTGCAGATTGTCACTGTACCGAACCTTCCATTGCTCCGCAAGTTGTTGCATCTGGTTCTTCATATCGGTGGTTCTGAGGTTAAGAGCACCAATTACGGCAGTGTCTTCTATCTCATTGATTTCTTCCTCGATTTTCATGAAGAACTTTAGCTGTTCTTCATAGTCGTCAATCCCCGGGTTAGATTGCATAAATTCTTTATAAGCACTATCTGCATCTTGCCTCCAAAGCCACGCATAACGGTCAAAAGATGACAGATAATTGTTCACTTGGTCTCTCAAGGACTGAACAGAGCCAGTCAGCAGCAATAAAACCCGAGCTACCTCAATGTCTTTCGTTACCCTTTCGAAGAACGACACTCGGTCTTCTTCGTGAAGATTTGCTTGCCCCCAGTCCCAAATCTCCTTGGTACTACTAAGTACAGCAAGAGCGGTGCGATTGATTGCGTCCTGGACTTCTTCCAAACTTGGCTGGAGGTCAACGCTCGGGACCGAGAGTTTCACCTCAATTTCGAAGAACGGGTTGGCCTTCGACTCCCCATTACTAGTTCCAGCCACGCGCCGCTTTAGCGTGTTAAGGCTTGTCTTCGTGCAGTTCAACAAAGCCTGGTACATGAAATGGTTATAATGATCATGCAACTTTTGGATGTCTTCATCTTTAACACGCTCGATATGAGCATCCAGTGGATAAGAACAAATCAAACCTGTGAGATCCTCAACCGCGTGTTCGATTTCGACATTCTTGCCTTGCAGCAAGGACACCTTCTCGTGGACAATCTCTTCTTGCATCTGAACGAAGTCATCAAGATTGCACGTACGATTTTCCGGGAGGTCGACTAAAAGCGCTTTCGATACTACCTTCAAATTGTTTTCCACGCGATTCTCTATGACATCGTTAATATTATGCACAAGTTCTTCCAGACGGTGCAATCCGTTCTGCACGTGTGATAGGTAGGCGTCGATGTTCATACTGGTCCAAGTCAACGTCACCATTCCTGGTCGGAGTTTGTACTCCAGGTCGTGAATATGCGGCTTCAGAAGGCCAGCAGTCACCGGGATAATCTTTGACGTGATGCGTGCGTATTCATGCAAGCAGTAAGCAAGGTTATTGTAGTACGATTTGAACTTCTCTTCCTGAAGCAAAACAACTTTCGCAGATTCTGGGATTTCAATGCCCATTCGATCAAGACACTTTGCTTCCCGAATGAGCTGCAGGATCTCCGCATCGAAGTTGACGTACAGCTTGCCATCTTCAGGGTGACGAATCAACAGCGTTGCCTGCAGACCTGCCTTGGCATCTTCTATACTATCCACCCAAGCTTGATACCAAAGATACTCGAAGGCGACGAGTGTTCTAGCAACCTTATTGTAGCTCTTGATTATTCGCTTGGCATCACGGCTAGCGAGAACTGCTTGATTGCGTTCAAACTGTCGCATGGGTTCTTCGATGCGCTTCAACAAGTGCCGAGACCAGGTGATGTTTCCCGCTACAGGGGGCATGTTCCTAGGTGTCGGAGGATTGTGTTTGTGGCGCTCGTACAAGGATTGTATCATCTCAAGTTCCCCACCATACGTTTGGAAAATTATCGCAAATTTGTCGTCCAAATCCGCTTTCAGAGACTCTCGCTGGAGTATCGACTGAAATTTGCGAAGAAGATTGAGGCTTTGCATCACGTCAGATATGCTCTCAAAGCTCGAATTGATAAAGTTCTGTAGCTCCTGTTCTAGCGACTGCACTTTCACATTGAACTCCACATAATCACGGTCAAAGCTATTGTCTTCGTACGCGAGCAAATCATGACGCTTCCGCTTGAAATCACCCAGCATTTCTTGGAACTTCTTTGTCAAGTCTTCCATTCCCTCTAATTTGTGGGATGCTAGAGCGTCAAATTGAGCTATGGTGGCGAACATGTCAATTAATTTGATGATACGACGGCAGAACAAATCGAAATGACTGAAGATTGCATTCTCGTCGAATTCAAACTTCTTGACATTCGGCTGACTGGCCAACGCTTCCTTGGTAAAACGGTAAGTATCTTGATAGGCTTCATTCAGTTTCAGGCACTCTTCCAGAGTCTTGAGGAGTGTTGCCGGATCCTTGGTCCACAGTTTGGTACCTGAGGTTTTGGCCTCATCCTCACCCTCCCCAGACTGCAAGATGAATTCCTTGCAATTCATGATCATTCGACGCGTAAGACGCACGAAAAGGTCTTCCATTCTGAACTTATCATTTCCAAAGTACCTGGCTATTTGGTGGATCATCTTGATACTATTCATTAGCGCAGGAAGGGCATCAATGATGTGAGACGGATCTTGTGAGTACAAAGGCTCCAGGAATTTGTCCAGAGTAGATAAATACTTGACGTTATCTTTTGCTTCGTTCGCCGCTTCAGTTATGCGGACATCCAAGGCCTTCCAACGTCGGATCAATGCAAATAATGAACTGCGGTTGGCATCTCCAGTAGATGCTCCTTTAGATACCACTGTAGTCATGCAAGTGATAACAGCTCGAAACTCCTTTGCTCGGAGTTGTTCGGTGATGCTCGTGAGTTTCTGTGTTCGTGCCCGCCACCATTCAATCACACCTCGTGGGCCCTTTCTGTCTGTGACTGAGTCGCCGTAATCATCTTTGTATTTGATTTCAGCTCCTGGTTCCTTGTGTTCATTATCCGCTGACGTTTTGTCCACATGTTTTTCAATTTCATCACACCAGGATTCAATCAAAGTCTCAAAATGGCGAAGTGCCGATGGGTTTTGCTGAACATACTTAACAGGATCCTTTTGCATTTTGTCAAGATCAAACTGAGGATTAGGATGTTCTAGTTCTACCCCTGAGCCTATGTTCCTTAAGGCTTCTTCCATATCTTCTGTGAAGCGCTTCATGTCTTGCGTAAACTCTTTCTTGGATTTTTCATCAGCCTTTCCCCAATTTTCCTTCTGCTCTACCAAAGGCTTGAACACATCCGACAACTGAGCTTCGAACAATGCAAGTACATCGGGATTCAACTCCCCTGTCAGCAGAGACTCATCGGACTCCTTTTGCGTGTCAATCTCCCCATCAGTGTTGCGAAGGAAGTATAAGGCCCGCCCTTTTATGCGGTCCGTGTTTCCGTCGGATACGTAAAGTTGCGGGGGCCTTTCAGTAACGGTCGATTCATCCTGCATAAACAAAAATTGTCTCTTTTAAGTTAAACACTGTTGTTGGATTCCGCTTCCTGCTTCGTCAACTCAACGTACACTATTGGCATCCGGACTCTGATAAAACACAAAAACACGCGACGGCCCCGTGCCTTGGCATAGCGTTTCGAAGTAGGAGACTGGTTCCGGTTGATCAAAAAAGTCATCCACTGTTTCTTGATCTAAATCAAATGTGGCAGCGATTCTACTCTTGATCCATTGATAACGGGGTGCCTTCGCCACTTCCTTGGTGCGGTCCTCGGAGGTTCGACGTCGAAATCTCGAAAACATTTCGCCTCCTTATTTAGACCCTGCAGTGCAACGAGAACAACTTCAGTGACTTATAGTTCGGGTATCAAAGAAATACACCTTGAATTCCAACATCTCAACGGCCATGTTTTTTGTCCCCCTTGGGTTTCCCCTGTAAGAGCTCGCGTCAGGTTGCGACCGACCACTGCCTTGTCTTGCGACCGGCGCCCAAGGGGACCTAACGGCTTTCAAAACGGGGGAAGCCAAAGGGGGATCCGAAACGCCAAAAAAGGTGCCTACATGGAGGTCCTTCGCAAATACATGCTGTATCTCTTATAAGCCCCTCCTTACACGGACACCCTTTCGTCGGCGTGTAGAGCACTCTAGGGCGAAGCTCTTGGGCGGAAAGGATGCGTTTTCGCGCAGCGAAACGCCACTCAAATCGCCTTGCACACCTTACCTGGCCTTGGGTTTAACGACTGAACCAGATCCCCGTACACAACCCTTTAAAAACAAAAAATTCAATGCACACAACACGGAACTAAAGGAGGAGAGATTCACAGCACCCTCGCTCGCTGACCGTGTGCATATGTGGGTTGACAATCCAATAGACTCTGAACATTTTTGTTTTGACTGGATTCCTGGCTCGTTCGTGGAAGCGCGTCGCTCAATTCCCCCCAGCCCGGGATCCATCCCGGGGAATTGGGAATTTGGAATTCAGCGGCACGTATTCAAATGGAAGAATTGTACAACACAGCCTAATGGTACTAATATGTTGGAATGTAGTATTGTTTGAATTAATGACACTAGCGATACACGCGGGTTTCTTGCAACACGGGATGCACGATAGCAGCCTCGTAGACATTCTGAAGAGAGCCAGGATCTCTCCCAGTGGGAGTGGTCCGTGTCTCCTCGAAGCTCTCGGGCCACCGAAGCAAACCTACATTGCCCTTTGGCTTCTCGGCAAGCGTGTCGAATTCGTCAGCGTCTACCCATCGGATTGCTCGAAGCTTGATTACGGTCTTGTCGTCATCGTTTGTGTGATATCGCTGTGCCGAGCGTACCTCTGACTTGCTCATACGTGGAGGTTCCTCTTTCTTCTCTTTCAAGGCACTCGGATGAATGGTTTCCTTTGGCTCATAACAAGGCAACCCGATCTCTGCTCGATGGCGCTTGCAATAGTATGCACGAGGGTCTGCCTCATTTCCGAACCATTGCACAAGAGTTCCGGTTTCACCAAACTCCCAACCACTCTCCATAGCACATTTCAAGTGATAACTCTTGTTGCAGGAATCAATTTGGCAGCCAATTGTCGCGCCAACATTGCCACAACCGGCGCATTTCAGTTGCTTTCCTCTGTTGATGGCTGAAACCACGTTACAGTATCGCCCTTCGTCGTTAATGAAGACCTCAGGAGACATTTCAGCGCACCATTGGTGAACGTGCACCAGCTTTTTATTTTCTGTATTGCTCCCACTTGCAACGAAAGGAAGTAAGAACTGGCCTGTATCCTCGTCCCAAGTATCAGGTGTGTCAGAGTCTGCTTCCCGTGGCACCCCCTTCGACGCACTTGTTTGATGCGTGGCCGCATCCACACGCTTGGCTGCACCGGGGAATATTTTGGTATTGTTACATAAAGCACAGACGAGAGGCTTCTGTACGCGAATTACATCGCCATTTTCATCTGCTCGTTCTTCTTCTTGGTCGCTGTCATGCCAGGAGTCATCAATTTCGTCCGGCACTACATCATCCAGGTTCACTTCTTCTTCTTTAAAACGCCGACGTTTCTTTTTGTTACCAGTACCGGGAGACTTCTTGCTTCTCTTCTGGGGAGTCTTCCCTTTCCTTCTACCAGTAGAAGGCGTCGCAGTTCCCCCTTCTTGATCGAAGTCAACATTGAACACGGAATTATCGTCATCGAATGCAGTCGAATCGTCTTCATCCTCGTTGTAAGTTAGGCGTTGTGCGGCCCGACGTTTTCCACGAGGCGTTTGGTCTTCGTCATCGCCTAACCCAAGCTCAGGGGTACTCTTCTTTTTGCTGCTCTTTCGCCCCTTAGATTTGGTTGTGCTACCGTCATCATCATCGTTCTTCCTCTGCCTCTTCCTACCTGTGCCCTTCTTCGAAGACTTAGCTTCTCTTTGCTTAATAGCTTCCTGTGCTTCTGCTTCAAACTCTTTGAAATACGCAGTTGCATCTTGCTGCCGCGCTTTGGCTTTGGGAATGATCGTGAAGTCTTCTTCTTCCGATAGGTTGGGGTTCTTTTCAGCCTTAGATTCGTCAAACTGAGGAGGAAATTTATTTGCAACGAGCTGAAGCCATTTCTTATACATACCCTTCAGTCTGAATGTGGCACTAGTCTCGCTTTTCTTGTAGTTCGGCAACTTCTTAAACAATTGGGTCCATGCCCCGCCAGTCTTCGTCAACTTTTCATTGCCTCCAGATTGGATGATTTCTTTCCACAAGGTCCACAAATCGAGTGGTTTTCCTCCCAAAAGAGGACAACGCCGGCTTCGCTGAGGTATATCATTCTCATCCAACGCTTTGTTGAGCTCTCGCCAAAAGGCCTGGCGCTTTGATTCCATAGTTTCATCCGGTTCAGGTATACTCCAACCCCATTCAGCGCGATAGTACATCGACGATCCATCCTTACCATCATCTTTCTTTGACCTCTTAGGAGCACTCTCCTCCTCGTCATCATCATAACCAGCTTCGCCATCTTCATCACTATCCTCTAGATCAGAAACAGAACTGTCAGTTTCATTTCCGCGGCGGCGGCGTGGTCTCTTATCAGCTTTCTTGTTCTTTCGACCAGGCTTGTTTCGGCCGATTCTAACACCAAAATCATTCCCCATATCTCCTTCAAAGCGGCCACCAAATTCTTGGTTACGACAGCTCCTAACACGGGTTCCTTCAAGCATTTCAAGCCATTCAGTAGCCCGGGAGATATCTTCGTCACTAAATACGCTCTTCATCGCGCTTACTTGTACTAGCAGAGAGCAAGCCGTGCCCACTTCTGATTCCCCCAAGGAGCCTAGGGAGAAGGAGCCACTCTCGTCCAGTTCACCTTTTTCTCGCATCTCCTTAAGTCCAGTAACGAGCTTCTCGACCTTATCCATGAATTCTCTACGGGACTCAGCTGTTTTCGTGGCTTGGCCGCTGTTCAATTCGTCTAGCAATTTAGCCGCCGAAACATACCCCGGCAAGACACGTTCCCAAAAGTCCTTGGCATTGATGTCAATATCGTCCCCCTTCTTTTCTGCCTCATCCAGGGAAAATGAAGACTTGAATACGCTGTAGCCAGTGTTATTGTCCACCTCCACAGTTCTAGTATTCACTTTAAGCAGCTGATCGATACTGCTTTCTACGAACTTCCGACTAAGATCTTCACCCTCTCCACTTAGCGCACCGTACGCTCCATGCCGTAGCAGACTCTCCAGTTCTTCCGCTTGCTTAACACTCTTACTCTTTCGTTTCCCACCCTGCTCTTCCATCTCTCCGCCACCCAAGACGGCTTGATCCAATGCCAATTTCTTAGACGCGCGTTCAAACATTTTCGCTTCGTACGTGTTTCGTGTCAAAAGGCGATAAACCTTAACTTCTTGCGTTTGGCCAATCCTATGCGCTCTTGCGGTGGCTTGGATATCATTTTGCGGATTCCAGTCACTGTCAAATATGATAACAGTATCAGCAGCAGTCAAATTGATACCAACGCCTCCTGCACGAGTAGAAAGCATGAATATGAAGGAATTTGGATCCGTTTGGAAACGATCAATAGCAGCCTGGCGATCGTTTCCGCGGACACCCCCATCAATGCGTTCATAGGGGAACCCACGACCCCGACAATAATCCTCCATTATGTCAAGCATTCGAACCATCTGGGAAAAAATGAGTAGCTTGTGTCCCTCTGCTCGGAGCTTGGGTAAAAGCTTGTCCATAAGGACCATTTTCCCGCTACACGCGACAAGCCTGTTCAACTTTTGCCGTGCTAAGGCACTTTCATAGGGATCTTTAGGCTGAGAATGGACGCTTATACCCTTAAGATGGTGCTTGCTGTGTCTCAACGGGGACTTGAGGCCTCTGTGACCAGTGGTGGGAGAGATCCTTCCATCCTCCTCTTCTTCTTCTCTCCATGCCCCGGCATTGTCCCCTCCATTCAACGACGTCCCTTGCGACGCAACCTGTGTCTTGCTCAAGGCCATAGCATGTACTGCTGCATTGTCACTCTCATACCTGCTCGTAGCATCGTTAGTATTATCTTTCTGTCCATTTTCTTGCCCTTTGTCGTTGGCTTCAGCTCTGGATACCTCAGTTTCCGCAGCCCGCTGCATATCCGATTCCCCATCAATCATGTCCTTGTCTTCAACACCAGAAATCAAGTAAGGATGATTACAGCACTTTCGCAGTTGAATTTCTATGTTCGATAACGCAGGCAGATTGTTTTTGTCACAACCACGGTATAGAAACATGCGATTCTTTTCGAAAATAGCTCGGTAATACTGCTTTTGCAACATAGTCAGCTCGACGTCAATTATGGTCTCCTCCTTCTTAGGGATACTCTTTTCAACTTGTTCTTTGACACGACGCAAGATAACCGGTCCAATCACGCGCTGTAAACGGCTTACCTGCTCCGTTGTCCGCAGGTCTCCGAACTCGGACTCAAATTCGGCTGCTGTTCCCCACTTGTCCGGTTCAAGGAAGTTCAATAACGACCAAAGCTCGGTAGTGTTGTTCTGCAAGGGAGTTCCTGTAAGTAGCATCTTGAAGTTCGCGGAAAGTCTGTTCTGTAAGATTTCCTTTGTCACGGAGTGAGGGCCTCGTATTTTATGTCCTTCGTCAATGATCATAGCTTCCCAAGGGATCGGGGCAAGATAATCAGCATCTGCTTTTGCAACTTCGTAGGTAGTAATCAGAACGTGAAACTTGTGGGTATTCCTCTTGTAACCTGGATAGTACCACTCCCATTCACGAACGAATGCGCGAACATCTCGTCCGACCCCAGCTGCAACGTGGTAGAAACACTGATTGAGACCACCACCAGACCATACTTCCACTTCTCGGGACCAATGCTCAATGGTTGAAAGCGGAGCCACAATCAAGAAAGGCCCTCTGATTCCACCAACGGTGAACAGGTAGTGAAGAAAAGCAACAGTTTGAGCCGTTTTTCCCAGACCCATTTCATCAGCTAGAATAATATTGCGACCAGCGTGCCATGATTGAATCATCCAGTTTAGGCCTTCAACTTGGTACGACCGCAACGTCTTACCTCCAGGGTACTGCGGCGATGCACGCAGCGGTTTAAATCCACTTCCTCGGCGCATCCGAGGAGGGATTGGTGCTTCACTCTTCGGGGGTACAAATACCGGAGCATCCTCAACATCAATATAGTTCAACCGTACCCCTGTATTTGGAGCCCGTTTGACATTAGGGTCATGAGGCGCAACTACACGACTCTCCTCCGCAGGCTTACTGTAGGTCTGCGCAAAAGTTGTATCAGCAGTCAAACTACTCGAGGCAGTTGCACTATCGAACTGAGGCTCCGCTCCTAGTTTTAGAACTTTACTATCATCTTCCTCGGTTTCCTCAGCATCCTTGAAGTACTCTGAAGTATCCAGTGAGAATTCGTCCCGAGGTGGAGTCGGTCCTAAATGGTAATGCACACTTTTCTGCCATTTCATCATATCGGTCGAACGATCCACATCTTCCCCTTTAGCTTCAGCCTCCACAATACTGGGATCTAAGGCGGACCAGCGCTCACGCATTAGCTCGGCAACCTTCGTAGAGAAAAATTGATACGATAGAAAAAGCGCAGCTGCTTCCGTTTCCATTAAAGCCGTTCGAGGCTTAGAGCGTTTATCCATTGTTGGCGGGAAGCTGGACACAAAGTTCGTATCATCCAAGAATCTTAATATCCAACGGCCTCCAACATATATCAAGTGCCTCAAAACAGTAAGCCTCGTCCGCAAATGCGGGAGGGGAATTTCGGTCAAACTCTTACCAGTATTGTCGAGGAAACTAAGCTTGTTTCGAAACGCCAAATACACATTTTCCGACAAAGACTTATCTCCCTCGATACTCAAAGTAGGAGCCTCTTTACCAGGGCCCTCCCCTAGCTCAACGTGTTCCGCCTCAGCGGATTCCTCGTGCGTATCGTCTTCTTTCGTACCTACACTCTGTGGAGGCGGTGTAGCGACGACAAATCGTAGTAGTCTAGCGCCACCACGCTCTCGGGCACGTTTTTGACTCAGTCTTAACGTTAGGGGATAGTCTTCGTTGTCTGAGTTCTCAATATCGGGCAGTTGGCTGCACCGTTGGTAGGTTTGCACACCTTCTGGGCTCAGAGGTCCCTTTTTCAAGCGCACCTTCAAGGGATAACACCCGACATTAACATTTTCGTCGTTGTCGGAGTCGGAATCCGTCACAACATCCTCATGGACTCTATGACGGAGACAAGACCGAGACTTATAGTAGGGAACGTAGGGGCGATTGGGTTGGGGACGCTTTTTGGCCGGTTTGATTAGATCCTCTTCATCGGCAGAGACAGAGGACCATCCATCAGATTCTTCACTGTCAAGTTTCATATTTTGCTCGTAGTCTACACTCCTTCCGTACCGAATCATATTTTGGATCTCTTCGGGTGATTTGTGGGGATACCGAATTCGTAAGATTCTCGCGCGCATGCGCAATTTCTGCGCGTCCCGGTCCCGCCTTGCCGCCTGCAAGTCTCTAAAATATCCCTCGTCATCCAGTTCACCCTTTCTCACCCTATCCGAACTTGGCAGACCAAAGGCTTTGCGTAAAGCTCGTCTCGCAGAATACTCCGACCGGGCCCAAAACGAATTATACTGGTCTGGGTGAGGTGGAGCCTGGTTAGACATACGAATGACATGTTGTTGCCATGCGTTTAGCTTCATTCCTGGTTTCTTCGCACAGGCAGATAGTATTAATGAGGACATCTGGGAGAGAGGTATCAACATCATCTTTTTGGTCATTTGCGTCGGTGAATTTTCACTAGAAGTCCCATGAATATGAAAACTCAGTTCAGTCGCTCGCAGCCTCGAATTGAAATCATGAGGATCCCAACCATTGCTCACTTTCAAATGCTTAATTTCTTCCCTTGGCAGGCTTTTGTGTCCGTGTTCATACGTACTGACGGACGCACCGGGATTTCCCAACTGCACCAACGGCAAGCCGTCGTATTTCAGCCCAATTTCACGGCGAAGATGCAGTCTATGAATAGAGTACCGTTCCTTTACGTTCGCCGGGCACTCCCAGATTTCCTTGAATTTTCGGCGCCAGTCCAAAGGAGCTTCAGCAGCTAGCCAGCGCAATATTCGGCCTTCTTGAGCGTCCGAGATGCTGTTACTGTAGTGAAGCCAATTGTGAAGAGCATGGTTCTGTACCATATCCAATGCTTCAGCTACCTCCCGCTCATGAAGGTGCTTATCCTTCAGTGTCGCGATGACCGCAGCTCTTAAGAGGTGCTTCTTGGACTGCTTGTCGGGCTTTTTTGTGGGTGCTTGTTGATTCTGCGGAACCTTCTTCGCTGAGCTGGGTGTGGGTTTCCCGCGTTGACGCCCATTTTCTTCACCAAAGTCTGAATCTGCATCAGAACTGTACGAGTAATCGCTACCGTTTGTAGAACTAGACTCCGAGCCCGAGCCTTCACTTTCGCTAGATTCGGCCTCTTTCGGTGGACGAACAGGATGCGGATGAGCTTCACTAGAGTCCGCTGTGTACACATTCAAGGTGCTTCCCCAATAAAATTTGGGATATTTACAGCGGAGAAGTTCCGAATTATCTGGCTCTGCATCTGAAGGGGGCCGATTTGAGCGAAGAAACCTACTAACGGCGATATCATCGTTAACATCACTTTCCCATTCCCATGTGCATTGATGATAACCAAGGTTCTTCCACTTGACCAGGAACAGTCGTTCCCGTTTAATTTGGACACTAGTTTTAGGTTCTTCTTCGTCTTGATTGTTCTCCTTGTCGTCTGTGTTGCCATTCTCTTTATTTACCCTGGTGTCGAACCCTTCCGAGTCTATTTCCCATACATGCGGTGGTGTAACCAGGTGATCGGCGTCTCGTTGGGCAAGGATTTTGTCAACTTCACAATACGAAGGATCAAAGTACTCTTCGATATCCTCTTCGTCTGCAACATGCTCTGCCTCCCATCTCTGATTAAACTTTCTCACTGTAGACTTGTACCTGGGATTTAACTCAACAATGTCTTGGTAGGTGAACCACTCTACATGAAGATAACTGCACCAGTGGCAATTCGGAATGATAGATAGATGCTAATACGAGGGAGCGAAGCAGTCGACTTACCTTTTCCCGACGAATTTGATCAAATATTCGTAGCGATCCTCGGGAACATCTGGGTCGACTTCCTCGAACTGTTTCGGACGTCTGGCGACAATCAGCTCTATTTTCAAATCGGGACCCTTATTCGCCTCTTCTTCTTCGGAATCGTCCTTGTCCTGGTCACGGCGTTCCTCGCCTAACAACTTCTCAAATTCTTCGTCATCTTCAGGAAGCTCATAGCGATCTTTGTTCTCTTCTGTCTGAGGAGTCTTGCGGCGCGCACTCCGCACAGGTCTTCCCGCTGGTGTTAAATCCGTTTCCGACATTCTATTACCTGCAAGCCCGCACGTTAGGATTCCCATTAGTCACGACAATCAATTCGGCGAGTTTAACGGCCCCTTCGGAAAACGACAAAAAAGCCCCTGTGCGTTTGTCCCCTATTGGCTCCCCTTGGCGTAGAGCCCCGGGGAACGTTAGCACTTGAGTGACCTACCGTCGCCACAAAGCGAAGAGGAGGCCCAACAAGCCCTCAGCCACAGAAGGGAGGAATTCAAATTTTTCAACCCGCCGGGATCGGGCCCTCTCCAGAGCCCTTTCCGGGATCCAAAATGAAATCTACACGAATCTGACCCAAGAACAGGGGGAATATCCATGCTCTGGATGACTTACTCCTCCAAAGTGATGATCTTTTCCCTCGATTCCGTCCTGTTTTGAGGGACTCTTCAGGGCGCCAAAGCTCTCGTACCGGCGCTATAAGACGCAACACACACTCTCCTCCGTGTACACAACACTCGTATACAGCGAATGAATGCTAGAAAGGTTTCGTTTCGGTGTCCAACGATGAATAATACAATTTTGAAGCTCCCCTTCGTCTACCACCAAGCCGAAGAAAGGCTACAAAATGCTTGATACAAGCGACAAGGAAAAACACACTCTCTCATTGAATAAATCAACCCTAAAACTCGTATGTGGCAAATCATCACAACCAAATGAAAATGCCTGCAGCGAGGAATGGAAGACAGCCCTTTCAAACAGAGCCCGGATCCGGGCCTTGGGCCCGGCAGACAGTGGAATTTAAAACAAAATGCGGCAATACAAGTGTACCGGTTGCGCGTGACTTGGAGGAAGCAATCTTAACGTATCACTTTTTACTATTGCACTGCATAAGGTACGGTGGTTAGTATGAATTACTGGTGTACGAGTGAGTACGAATGTGCAAGTGGAGTCACAGACTGTCGTGGAAGCTGGTACTGCATACTGTACACACGCGCGCGTCGTTATTTAATATAGCTAATGAATAAATGGTAATTCAGTGGTCTTCCCAAATTCATGAAATGCAATACGTTCTTCAGGTAGTTCAGGTCCGTGGGCAGTTGGAACAAATGGCACCAGAATTAATTGATACACCTCTGTACTACAACCGGAATGTAACGCAAGGATATTGCAGGCTCAATCTTTCAAACTGGTGATACTCACGGAATCTTCAGCACCTATTCCTTTACAGGGCAACGAGGGCAAAGCTCCCTTAACTCGGTAATAAAATTGAACAATTTACCGGGAGCAGCAACGGGCTCAAGACTCGGTGAATCAAAATCACCATATCCATACCTTCTGGTGACTGGACGCTCCAACTGGTATTCCAACATAAAGTAATCCACTGGATTTTCACAAGAACTAATTCTACATTCCGTTAACTTCCCAAAATCTCCCGTTTCTCGTGCTTTCTTGTACGCCTCTATCAAAGAATGAGAATCTGGAAGAGCATCAATTGCTTTTTGAACCTGACTCCGTGTGACGCCGGTCAAGCCTTCGAACCATTGTCTATCGGAGACTTCCGTCAAATCCAGACTCGAGAGCCCAAGGCCAGGCAATGGTTTTGCAGTCGTTAGGACCATCAACTTGAAGATTCCGCTCTCTGCCTTTAGCACATTTGTTATGTATGTAATTTCCCGTAGTAGTTGTCGCCCCGGAAAATGTTCAGATACAGAAGCTTGATCTTTCCATGACTCATCCATCCCATCTACCAGTACTACAGCCTTGAACATCGGGCTTTCAGCAGGCCTTACTGCTTTCCATACCAATGTCAGTCCCTCCAGACCTTCCCAAAAGATATTTGCGCAGGTCATATTGTCATCCCGACGAATATGAACACCACATTCAATGAACGCTGAGCGCACCGCTTCCCGTGCACGTTCAATAGTGTCCACCGCAAAATCGATGCGTAGACAAAAAGACAATGGTTGTTCAATAAAAAAGTCGCCATCTTCCATGGTTCGTAAACGTTTCACGAATTTCTTGTATTCCTCATTGGTCGTATTTCGCGGGATTGACAGGGTACTCTGCAGGAAGTCTATGAGTGCCGTCTTCCCTCCACCCTCAGGAAACTGCACGCTAAAGCAGTGTTGTCCCGCTTCATACTTAGGGACAACCTTTTGGTATACTTCCGTTTTATCTATGAAATTGTTTGCCATGATCATAGAACACGTAGTGTTGCTTGACTTGTCGTAATGACCATCAAAGCAATACTCCTCGCGTTCAAATTCCAGGCTCTCTTTTCTGATCGCAGAAAGATCCTTAAACTTTTGTTGTAGCTGCATAGGGGGGAGATATTTGTTAGTCACATTGCAAGAGGCTTAGAGGTCTGCAAGAATGGTATCTTACTCTCACGAGTTCTCCTTGTGTCGTCCAACGCTTGGGCGTACTGCTTGGGAACTTCTCCAGAGGCAAAATTTTTTCCTCAAGTGAGGTCCCAGAATCGCCGGATCCTGCAAATTTGGATGTTATAATTTTGCGTTTTACAAACAACAGGGGTGAGTTTCGTGTGCTTACCGCTTTCGGCTTGCTTTTGTCTTTTACTTGCTAGGCTGCTCATTGCTTTAGCAGCTGTCCAAAGAGTGTTAAGAATATCACGAAGTAGGAAGAATAAAGCACGTTTAAGGTCTCTTGTAGGTCTAAGTTTGAAGCAGCCTTCCTTAGTCTACGATGAGTATCCAGATGAGTACAGTGTGTAGTAACTTGCACTTCCAATTACCTATGTACGACAATACCAACGGTGCGATGTGAACAGTACCATACGTATACGGGCACCATTAGGATACATGTATGGAATTGACGTGGGATCCTCGTTCCAAACTGACACAGAAAACTTCGTCTCGCTTCGGAAGTTAAACTTCAAAACTTCGAAGTCTTTTCAGTGAATGCTTTGTGAAGTTGAACCTCAAGTTCAACGGAAAAAGCCCGCGCAGAGCCCTTTAGGATGGCATTGCCCCCCAGGATTGTGTGTAGCACAAGAAATTCGGGGCTCATCAGAACAAGAAGACGATCCTCTATCGGGTGATGCCATTGTTGCGTGGATGGTGAACGTAAGTGTTGTGTAATCGGCACGGGAAATGGATGGACAGGAACAGCTCTCAGGCACAACCCCGGCATCAAGAGGCTCCACAGAGACCGCCAATGGGGTTCATGGACAGACCGAAGCTGATATAGCTAGTACGAACAAGCACCGATCGTTAGGGCCTCATAGTGCAGAACGTAGTGGCGTGGTGAAAGAGGTACAGAACCCGGCGCTCACTAGCTTCCTCCAGAGTTGGCGGGCCTCGAATGGCCACCCCAGCACAATGGCGTCTTCAGAGAGCGCATTGCCGGCACAACATCCATCTCACACCTCCAGTACATTGAGTCCGGACTCGTCGCAAGCCTCATCTAGGGCGACGGGGGGCAGCATGCATCCTATCGAGCAAACAACGCAGAAAGCGAGAGAGGAGATGAACATGTTCTTGCAGGAACTGCATCGTCGAGGGTATCAAACACCCCCGAAAAAGCTTTCCGGGAGTATGCAAAGAGTGGATTCTCCCTCCTCGACCCCGCGAACGCAAGCTGCATCCGTGGCATCGAGACTTCAGCACAGTGGGGGATCGCCCGGCACTATGCACAATGGGAGGACGGTTGGACGTAATGATGTTGCTTCCCAGAAACAATCCTTGCTACGAATGGTGCAAGAAGTGCGCCAAAGGACAGAATCCTTAATGGAGAAATTGTCTCCCGCTTCTGGGGGACAAGCGGGCCAGCCACGTTATGAAAGCAAGAATTTGGCCTTCTTTCCTCAGAGTGCTCCATCAGGAAATGGGTACTTTTCTCCTCAGTCGAGCGTGCAGCAGCGACCACCTTCGAATGCTTTACAACCATCGCTGTTCACGTCGGATGGTTCAAGTAACCGTGCATTGATAGGACCGAGAAGCCAGAATCGCGATCAAACAGAAGGAAAGCACCACTTTAGTCCTCCAGCGCAAGTGCAGGAGAGGAGAACGGACGAGGAGAAAGCCCCTGCTAAGCTCGTCTCACCACCGCGAGCTGAACCAGTCCCTAAACGCCCTCGAAACCCCGCACAGGGAGAGTCCACCCCGTTGAATAAGAGCGGGAGAACCACGGTTGTGAATGGCGCATCTCCGCGTTCTGGTTTGGATGTGCAAAGCCGTAGTAGCTCTAGCCCCGGTTCATCATCGAATTTCGTGGGCCAGCATAGCTCTCTTGCTTCCACAATGGCAGTGACTAATCCCATAGGAACCGCTTTGGCAAAGACGACGACAGAGACAGTGTCTGTATCGCCGCAGCAAGACAAGGTTGGTGAATCAAAATCCGCCGACAAAAGTGCTCTGGGTGATGACAATCACAACCAAGGTAATGAGAGGCATTCTGTTGGTTTCTCGAGGGCCGGTACTGGGTCCAGTACTCATGATATAACCGGTCGCTCTGATTCCCACAGCGGGGAAACTTCACTGAGCCCTTTAAAAGCTAGTAAGATAGAGGAGGTTCGCGTGGATTCCACTCGTTCTTTGGCTACTACTGTCTTTCCTGGTGTCGGGAGCACAACTTTGAGCTCTGTGGACATGCCTTCCTTCTTATATGTTGTGATTCACACCAACATGTCTGCCAGCGGACATGGAAGCTCTCATTCCCCACAGAAAGTTACAAGGAAACTCTATTCAATTTCTGAAGAAGAACTGGAGCGTGTTTGCGCGCAACATGTGATCGTTACCACTGGCCTCCCCAAGCACGCGTTTAGGATGGATGCGCATCTGTGTGCCCCAAATGGGCATGCGCCAACAAATGAGCTGCTTCAGTATTACAGTCGTCAGTTTCAGGAAATAAGCGTGTATCTCTCTGTAACGACAAAGTACGATGCTCATTGTACCAATGGAAGCCGTAGTGAAATGAACCCATTGGCTGAGGTAAAGCAGCACCATCAGCAGCTGGTAGGTCAAACGGGAGAAACAAGAAGCGACTTTACGACGAAGCAAGGGAAGAAACGACAGAAGAAAAAGAACAATCCGTTTGCAAATATTGTTGATACAAATAAAGACGAGGAGACTAGTCGACAGAGCACGGTTTCTGGGTATGGAGCGTTGGATTGGCAATCTCAATCTGTGGAAGTCATCGCACACGCGGAGGTATCTACCGACAAACAAGATAGAGATAATGGTAAGCATTTAGATAGCGACAATGGTAAGCATTTTGTTTCCAACCCGTTTCTCTGTCGGGTGCAATAACGTCCAATGTTTTTCCTTTCGTGCGTACTCAGAGCTTTCGCCAGTACAAGAGGAATACGAAAGCACGATTGCTTCCTCTGCGAGGTCTCCAGCGTCTGACTCGCCGCTTCATTGCGTTCGTCCTTCTGACGTAAGTATCCCACATTTACTTTTTTCCATTCCATATACTTACTCGCCCGAGTTGATGTGTGCAGCGATCCGACTCTCCCGCACGGCTTGGAGGCATTCAAAGTGAAGACAGCGAACGCAATAGATCTCCTCCGGGTCCGCCCCCGCGACCGCCTGCAACTGAAGGTGAAAGTGGGTCTACGACTACCACGGTATCGGGGGCAAGAGGGGCTGAATCTCCTAAATCTAGTATGGCCACCTCTTCATTGTCCAAGTCTAGTTCTGAGGATAGAGTTCGTCGAAAGAAAAAAAGCGGCAGTGTCAGGAAGTTGCCGCCTCAGCCCTCAACGCCCCCACCTTCTATTGTGTCTAACAAGAGCACTGATCCTCAAGCAGCTTCGTTCTCCAAGGTAGCTACATTTGAGGAAGGAAGGAAAGTCCGCGGGGCAACGGAAAGACACGACACTGTTAGTGGGAGCTTCTCACATGATGAGCTTACGGTAGGACAGCCAACTGAGGTGACTCAGCGAACGCCTGAAATCAATGCGGGGGAAACCGTTGACCGAGTAGAGTCATACAACCTTGGTTCTTCCAACCATGAGGAATCAGCCCGTCCACGAAGCCGAGACGATACTCCAGCTACCAGCACTGAAGTTACTCCGTCAACAAATTTGTCGAGGGCATCTGTTCTCTCAGAGACGACCACTCAAGAATCGCAACCTAGTAAGCCGTCATCCGTTGGCGAGGGCCTACGAAAAACTGAAGCGAAAAATGACGTCCACCAGGAGGCTGCCAAATTAAGCGAGGAAATGAAGGCAAGCCCAGCAGCCACAGTGCACGAATCAAAGGCGAAGTCTTGTGCTGAGGAAACGGCAGCTTCGACTCCCTTTGTTACGACGATGTCCTCTGCTGCTCCTACAGAAACTGTATCGAATGAAGCGGTCGAGAAGGAGGGATTAATTTCCCTTTCGTGCTCTTCTGCCGCTGGCGCTATTTCAGCCGACAACTCCAGTGGCACAGAGCGAACGGAGGAGAGAATGGTGTCTGAAAGGAGTGAAGAGGTGTTTAATGAGCTGTCAGAACCGGTCGATTCAAACCGCGTGGAAACTGTTCAAGTTAGCAGCTCTAACAATACTGATCCCATCAGCTTGGTAGAGTCGAACAGTGCTGTCGAACAGCATCTTCCTACGTCTGAGTCAAGTGTTGTGGGAACGACGGATTCCCGGATTTCTGTTGACTCGAAACCTAGTACAAATATTCGTGATGAACATGAAACTCCACATAGTGCCTCAGAAGCCGCGGGATCTTTCACTGAAATGGAAACTACTGGAGAGGACGAATCACAGTATCCACCGCCAACTAGTGCTACTTTGCAGTTCTCTACTATGCCAACTTCTAGTGCAACGGAGCCCACAACTGGAGAGCAAACGCCGACAGTGGAACCTGCCTCTTCCGCCTCCATGAGTACGGCGGCTTCTGCTTCTTCATCGGTTGGTAGCGAGCAATCTGGGATAGACTCGACAACTGAGGCAACCGCGAGGAAAGACGAATTGTCTGAAGCATCAGTACCTCTCCCTTCAGTATCAGTGAACACGAAGGCTTCCCCCTCTTCGTCGGCTAGTGACGAGCAAGCCGGAGCCTCTGGGAGGTCCAATTTGCTCACCAAATCTGAGACAAGTACGGCAGAAGCCAGTCAGGACCAGGAAGCTGATGATTCCTCGATAAAACTGATAACCAGCAGTAGGAAGGATCCTCCTCCTCCGCCCGCTACAACAAGTTCCGCTGTGGACGGTAAAACCCCACCTCCACCACCTCCGCCACCTCCTCCTCCCAAGGCATCCTCTCAGGATGGAAATAGAAAACAGGATGCCTCCGAGCACGCGACTGACAGACTGTCGATCAAAGAAAACACCAAACGGAGGTCGGACGCGTATCCCTCTACTGGAGAAAAATTCCAGTCAGAAGCACTCTCTAATTCAGCCACAAATCAAAAAGACACATCTGCTGCTGAAGGGAGTGCAGGTGTCCCTTCGACAAAGTCTTCACCGCCGCCAAAGAGACCATCTCAACCTCCAAAACCAGCTCCCCCAAAAGGCAGTTCAGGTTCAAGCTCCTCTCAAACTTCGGCACTCTCACCAGCTCGAACGACTGAAGCAACCACAACGAGTTCTTCAGAAAGTTCTACGGCACGTTCGAATCCGAAAATGCCGCCGCCGAAGTCCCCTGCAAAGAGCCCAACCCTTCCACAGTCCCCGAAGCGTGGCGAAGCAGTAGAGGAAGAAAATCCGAATAGGTCTCCGGATGCCCCGCCTCCTCCACCAAAGCGATTTTCCGAAAGTTCTTCCACCAAGGGCCCAGGAAGTGCTACCTCCCGATCCCCGAAACCACCTGTACCGCCCCCAAAAGCAGCATCTCAAAATTCATCACCTGCTCCTCCAAAAAATATCCCACCTCCACCAAAGCCTGGCTCGTCCAGTTCCTCACCCGCTCCTCCCAAGGCTGTGTCCTCTGGCAAATCATCGCCGCTGTCTGCCGTATCGAAGCCAGGACCGCCGCCGCCACGGGTGTCTTCGGGTACTTCAACGTCTCAATCTACAGACTCTGGAGCCTCGGCTTCCGAGACTACAACTAGCGCATCAGAGGGAAACCCAGGACCACCATCTCAGAAACCATCAACTGCAATTTCGGATAGCTCTTCTGCAAGCTCCTCGCACCGCCTTCCGAAGCCAGGGCCGCCACCGCCAAGCTCACAACCAGCTCAGGAGTCTCAGGCAGGCTCACCCCGTCGTATCCCCAAACCAGGGCCGCCACCACCGAGCTCACATCCAGCTCAGGAGTCTCATCCAACCTCTTCGCCTCGTATTCCCAAGCCAGGGCCGCCACCGAAGACTACAGCGTCCACTTCAACCGGGAACGTGCAGTCCCGTGAAAACTCTCCTCGCCGCGTACCGAAGCCTGGCCCACCACCGCCAACCACAACATCGAAAAGTTCTGAGCAGTCTTCAAATTCGCCATCTCCCATTCCAAAGCCAGGACCGCCCCCACCGACGTCGGCAGCGGCTACTTCTCAGTCTTCTCAAGCCTCATCAGCGAATTCCCCGCGCCGCCCGCCAAAACCAGGTCCACCTCCGGCAACAACATCAACAGGGGCGTCGCAAGGCTCTTCAGCCATCTCTCCTCCGGTACCGAGAACTTCTCCGGCTCCTCCTAGCTCTTACCCCAAAACGAGCAATCAGTCAGGTGCAACGAAACCGACCCCACCACCTCCAGTCTCGCCTTCCTCAAAGAACCCCCCAGGATCCACTGATGCTTCAAATGCATCTTCAGCGGGGTCCTCTTCTCGTGTGACTAAACCAGTCCCACCACCCCCCGGGTCTTCACAAGCTTCTTCCAACAACTCGGCCCTTGGCCAGCGCTCAACTCCAGCACGTCCTCGACCTCCTTCTAGCTCTTCGTCCACTCCCCCCAAGGTTGTACCACCAGCCCCTAACAACCGTGGCGAATCCTCGACTGGGATGACCTCTACGGAAGGGGGGAAGTCGTCTACAAAGCCGAAGCCTGGACCACCACCACCAAAGCCTCCAAGTAGTTCCGCCTCACAAGCACGCAAGGCCTCTCCACCGGCGCCCAAACTTCCCCCCTCTTCCTCTGGAACGAAAGCTGCGACGCCGCCTCCAAAACCACCAAAGCCTTCTTCCGGTTCTGGTACCTCCCCAGTACCGAAGTCTGTCCCACCGCCTCCAAAATCTCCAGCTTCCGAGTCAGCAACGACTCAGAACTCGGAGTCCGATGCCGAAGGGTCCTCATCGAAGGCTCCAAGAAACAGACGCGCGCTGGAGCGATTACGCCAAAGGTCGACGAGTAAACGGTATGGCGAGAATGAAAGCTAGACACTAGTGTATTGTTGTGTGTGCGCTTGCTACAACTTTCGAAGCTCCAAAAACGCCTGACCCCTCTCGGAGCTGTTGAGCCGCACACTTAACGTTGCTGCTTCTCCCAGAGCGAGGAAGTGCTGCCAGCTATGGCCCGCTACGTTACCCATTGGGTGAGCATTTATTTTTTGCGATTCTCTGCAATACGAAACACGTGGAGGATATAGTGGCTCCAACTTTAAAGGAGGCGAGTTCCTCCAGCACTTACTGAGGCTGAAATGAGATGGCGGTCTCGTCATTAACCTGTATATGCACTTTAACGAATCCCGGAACGAACACTCCAAGTCTGCATTCGTATAGTCCTGATTTGAGCACAGTTATCCGGGGATCCCCTTGATTCCATTGGACAGGTTGACCGGATGTTGTAGGTACCTGAATCTCCCATGGTATGACCCCACTGTTAGTGAGGTCTCTAGACTTCCATAGCTGAAGTACACGCGTGACCAAATACACGTATTTAATGTCTCTTTCAAATATAAATTTAACCTGTACAATACTTACCCATCTGACGAAGCTATATCCTTGTTGTGGTGCATCATGTTGCTGGCTCTCAGTAGATGCCAACTTCTTTTTAAGACTTTTATTCTCTTGTTCCACTTGACCAAGCCGCTTTTCCAAATCTGAACTTGAAGTTCCTTGTATCTCTTTGCGCAAGCGAGTCTTGAGTGCTTTGATTTGGTCCATCATATCTTTTCGGAGTGAGCGCAACGCTTCTGAATCGACTTTACCGCTTAGTGAATTTTCCACATAAGATATATCCGCTTTCCCATTCAACCAGCACTTGACATCTTCCACCTTAGCTCTCTCGTCAAGCTCCCGTTTGGATATTTGTTGGGTATTTAAACTTGATAAAATCTCCTTAATCTTTTTATCAACTTCTTCGGTCTGCGAATTCAACTGCTGCCTCATACCTGTGTCTAGTTTCCTTTGGAAGCGCTGTTCCACTTGTTTCAGCTTGTTTGCAAGATCTTTTACAGAAACTCGACCTTCTACTTCTTCGTGGAATTTTGCAAAGTCATCTTGCAGTTTGTCTTGATGAGCTCTGACACTATTTAGTTTAGGCTCCAATGCCTCCAGCCTGCTAACCATCAAGCATTGGTACAAGGGTACGTCCTTCTCTCACGAGCACAGGACCTTACCTAGCATTTAACTTGCGCTCTACTTTGTAGACTCGTTCCCACATATCCTGAAGCTGTCTACCCACTAGTAGTGCTTGTCCCGAAGGTCTATTTACACTATCCTCATCATCCTCCGCTTCTGGAGGTGATGGTGACGGTTGGCCACCAACACTGTCTGGAGTTGGAGTTTCCATTTCCGCTTGTGGGACTTTGGTCCTCCCTTGTTGCTCAGTGGACCGAACGTGATCTTTTCGGTTTTTTGTCGATTTTTCACGTCCATCCCTTGGTGCTGCGTCTCCTGTTGGTGTTGGTATCGTGGTCCTTGGAATGGCAGCACTCATTGACTTCCTCCATGAACTCGGTTGCTCGAGATACTCGCGCAGTTCCGTTCGCCCCACCTGCAAACGCCGCAACGAAGAAAAGTTGATTCAGTGCAGAGGGTTATAGCCTGAGATGGGGTGAGTCTTTGACGTACTTTGGCTTGCGCTTCCTCGTGCACTGTTTGAATTTGGTGCTGGATTTGGGTCATTTGGCGCTCCAGCGAGTGCTGTATCTCCTCCAGAGCCATTCCACCGGCAGTATCATGTTGTTCATATTGGTATCCGCGCTGTGAATGCTTTACAGTGTCCTTGTATCCCTTGGATGGAGTTAAATCGGGCGTGGAAATGCCTTCTGACGGCCGTTTACTGTCGTTTTCAAGGCTTTTTTCCACTGTTTCCGAGGCCTTCCGAGTCCCCTCCTGGTCTATGAGTTCCATGAAAGCTTCTCGAATGATGGAGGGAATGTTATGCCAGCGCCCTCTCCCATGCGACATATGCGACGGGGAGAGCACAGATCCCGTCGCGTGTGAGAAGTGACGGTTGGGATCATGACACGAAGAGGACGTCGAAGAAGAGGGTGAGGACGACATTTATTGGCATACATGTACAAATGTGTGTATGCACTAGAAAGGGAGAAAGAAGCGCTGATTCTAACAAACCATTTGGTGGAATTCATTCTAAGTTGTGGGTTACAACATATGGCTGGTAGTCATTGAGTAGTAGCAGTAGTCATTACTAATTAGTCAACGCTACCGGTACTGCTTCGCGTGGCGAATCGTGCCATGTAAATACAACCGTAAACGGCCACTATCCTGAACAATCCTAAGCGTCTTTCTTCGAGACCCGACGGAGGCTGTTCCTTTACATGATAGCTCCTGCAACCAGGTAAGCATGCAGTGGAAAGTGGAAGCGACCGCATACAGGAGTAGCGTTCCTATATAGAGACCTACACGGTAAGCCACGGAACACTCTCTATGTTGGAGAGGCACCCCTGAGTACATCAATGTGTCGACTACTCCCCGTTGTTGTTTCAGACGCCTCAGAGTACGGAAACACGGTCAACACTATGCAATTTTCGTAGCGTCGCCGTTGAGCAAGGATCATTGAAACCGTTGGGGTCTGGATGAGAGACTCCACTTTCACCACCCGTGGAGGTTCAATATTGTTTTCGTCCTGCAGCATCTCTATAGTAGAAGCAGCATCGTTCTTGCACGCGTCAGGGATAACTTGAAATTCCTTGCGCCTTCTCTCGCTTTCTACGGATAGTATTGCTTTCCGGATTTCCGGTACAATCGTAGTGTTAACGAGATCATCCTCGCGGTCTTTCTTGGCAGAAGCATCCAGTAATAGCGTAATGCCATGAGGCCAGCACAAGTGCGTAGACACTGGGATTCCTCCACTTCCTAGTTTCGAAACAAGAAGCAATGCCGAACGCTCCAGCACGCTGGAAGGAAATACGGAGGTAGATTTAATCTTTTCCACAAACTCCTTGGGGCTTAGCGACCCGACTTCGGTATCTGAAGTATCGTCGCAAGATCTCGCCAAGGGATTGAAAGGTATATCCACCTGAACAATCCCAATATTCTTCAAAGAACGGGAATCTTCTTTCAAGCAATCTAAGCACACGTCTTTGAGAAGCATTACCGCTAGATTCACCCGTATTTTTGACGGAGGTAATCGTCTGAGTGAAGCAGACAAATCCGCAGGGTGAGGAATCATATATAGGGCGTCCATTAACCGAATGCACTCCGGAGAGAGATCACGAAATAGGTCTTTCAACTTTAGTGGTTTCATCGACTTTTTGTGTGGCTCTAGTACCCTAAAGCTGTCGACGTACGAGTACAACTTCTGCAATACCTCCCTTTCTTCCGTAGAAATGCTCCCTGGGGGAGTCAGTTTCCTCCAAATGCTTAGGCAACCGCAGATATTCAATAGAACCAGAAGAAGATCATCCTCATTCTCTGAGCTATTTGGATCTGACAAACCGGAGGCCAAGGAAGAAATAATTGAGAATAATATCGTTCTTGTCCGCCTATCTTTAAGGAAAGGCTCATAAGAGTCTCCGGAACGATCGCCTTCTTTCGAACTGTAGGCCAGATAGACCAGAGGAGAAAGCAGGGTAGAGAGTAGACCTTGTTTGGAGCTAGTCCGACCCATCTTAACTTTACGTAAGGCAGGCAGTCGTTGAAAAATATCCACGTCAAACTTTACTATCGGTGGACGATGGCCCAAATCAACCAATTTTTTGAGAGGAGAGGAGGCTTCCATACGTTTCACGCCCATCGGTGGGCGTTGGGTTTGGCATACTTGAAGGGCACATTTATCATGAGCCACAGTATTCCAAGTGTTACATCGTGCGCACTTCCACCGGGAGGCTTCAACGACTTGACTGTGCCATATATGTACCAGGGAAAAAGGACTAGGTGCCTTCACTGTTGGACTGACGTCTTCTAGCGTGTCTAAATCCACATCTAAATCCCTTGCAACAATATACAAAGAATCGGCTCCCTGGACGTCCAGTTCAACTTCGTACACGTCATTCACACTTGACAGAATGCCACTCCTCCATAGACAAGACTCGTCTACCCATATTTCAACAGTCGCTCGAGAGGTTGGGTAATTTTGTCTAAACAGATCGTCATATACATGATCAGCTTTATAAGGATCGTTAAGGCTGTTGTTCCTGTTTGAGCGTGTATGTGGAATGCTATCATTGGATGATACTGGTTCAGCCAGTTCCAATGCGGTTTGCCAAGCACGAGCGTATCCTGAAAACTGTTTTACTAGTGCTTGATTGTACCTCTGGGCGGCAGGGGTACAGACTCGTGTCAGTACAGCATCTGAAACCTTCCCGGCAGATAGCCCCACATTACAACGGAACACGCTGTATCTTCTCTGGAGATCCAGGCTAACCCTGCCTATGGCTGACCCCGGAACCGATATACTTAAAGGTCCTCGGCTACCATCGTCCCGACCTGGTTGCTGGTATTCATAAGCCCTACTCTCGGTTGGTTTTAAGACGTACGGAGACGAACCCTCGCTAGCGGATACGGAATCAGCCATTGGTATAATACTAATAATATCTTGTGCTGACGTTATCGGTGGTTTGCTGTCTCGTTTAGAACGTTTACTAGCCTCTTCCAAATCTTTGGTGGCAAGGAGTTTCCACTGCTTTTCAAATTCGTCCGAGTCATGCACAGCACTCCTGTATACCCCCACTTTCGCTCCTTTACCTGGTGCTATAACATCCGAGTGAAACCAATTCATGCCGTAACCAGGAGGTCCCACTTCCTTGTGGTTCGAGTAAATTACATCCGGAAGAGACTTCTCTAGGCTCGGGATGATACTATTCACTCTGGCGGAGGGTACGTTGCATATGCTTGCCAGCATTGGATTGAACGAAGCGTCTGTCATGTTCCACGAGCAGTCTTTCACCTTTAGTTTAACGTTGCTCCCAGTCGCAACGAAGATGGGCACGGCTTCTTCAAACGATGTTGTATCGATTCTAATCGTCACGTTCGGTCGAGATCCTAGTGTAAAAAACGATAGTGATCCATCATCCAGATTAAGAACGCAACGGATACTATCGTGTCTGCCGGGAACGTTAGCCTGCCTGTGCTTACCTTCCTCCACGATAGTCTTCGCGGACCAATTGACACCCCAGAGTCGTGCACTTGTCATATCTGAAATCCCTTCCTCCTCGTACGGGCCCCCGATTACGCCCAGGAACATAGTAGGCTTCCGCGCCTCAATAGTCACCGTCCATTCAAATTTACCGAACCGCACAGCCTGGTTGAGGCGAGCAGCGTCACCACTCCCGCTGAAAGAAGCAGATTTACCGTTAATTTGAACATTTTCCGAAATCTCGGATTGCAATTTTTCTACTGTCACGTTGTCGCAGTCAACAGTCTTCAGGGGTGTCGCCCCAGAAACTTGACTGCGCATCATGTTAGCCATGCTTTCGGCCCCCTGCATCCAGAGTACCGCATGTGCGCGATGCCACAACTGCTTCGCAAGCAACGATATATCCCCTAGTGTATCTTTTGAGAGGCAGGATAACCGCTCCGTACCAAGAAGACCGTATATGAGAGTCCATACTGCCACAGGAGCACGAGTAATTCTGGCTGCAGAGGACAGAAGGCGAAGGCAGGTATCTTGTTTTTCAGCGTCAAGTGAGCGTGAACACAATATCTCTTTCAACAATGCGGCATTTTCTAGAAATCCCTTGTAATCCTTGCAATGGGAATGACAGTGTACCGGGGCAACAAAGGCGTTGACTATTGCTATTCCCTTCCCAGCTTTCGGATTCGGAAAGCGAAACCACACAAGAGGGCGAAGAAACCCGTCCCCTAGATGAGATTCGTGGATAGGAAACTCCATTACCACTTCGAGCTTGAGTTTTAATTCCGAGAAGCTCTTGGATAAGTTTGTTTTGCTGCCGATAGTGTCAGCCGTCGAATCAACTGTGGTCCCGTTGTCGTTGCCATAATAGATAGAGCTCACTTTGTCCGCAGTGAAAGATATGTTGCTGTTGTGAGCAGGCTCGCATAAATGGATCCTTGGAGACCATGCGAGCTCCTCGATAGAGTACACTGTTCCAGGAGTTTCACGGGAAGTAAAGCCAATATGCGAAGGCACAGGTCCGTGATACTCTTCCAAACTGGACAATGCAGACATGGGCAAGGAGCACACGCAGCGATCAACGTAGGATGCCCGTGAAAATGAATCTTTGCTGCCTATGTGTTTCGTGAGAGATTTCAGGGACGGGTTGTCCAACAAAAGCTTCATGAAAAACGAAGACTGACCAGATCGCTCGGAAAATTGGACACGGGCGAAAAACAAACTCCATTCTCTTGTCTTCGCACTTCCATCGTCAATTTCCTGTTTAGAATAAAGGAATGAGAGAGGCAACCGAATGTTCTCGATTCTACTCTTGTCCCGCGTTTGTCCACCCCGAGCTCCACCTGCGTTCGATGCCAATTGGTTTGTCCCGGTATCGCCACTACTGCTGCTTGTTTCGCTGCTTCCATCGGTGGTGCTGCCGCCATCTGCGTCACTCGAGATGCTCCGACTTTGCAAAATTTGACGCTTTTCCGTGATATCAGTGTGCTCGGTCGTAGAACTAGCTTGAACTGTTGCTTCGACCGGATAGGACGCATGCTCATAAGGTCTTTCGGAGTTCACCAGCAGTGGCTTGCGCTTTCGCGTACCACTCTCAAACTTGTTAATCTGGTACTGCATTAGCTCTTTTGCCCTCAAAAAAATGTTGTTGACAGTCTGCTTATACTTGTCTGGCTGATCGGCTGCTATTATTCGATCCAAGTGACTCTGAAGAAGAGATATGGTTTTACTAGCTACTCGAATTTGCAGCTCGGAATCAAATCGACTTTCAGACTCCTGGCACTGCCGTTTGGGGCCAAGAAGAGCGCGCCCTTGTATGGGGCAATAATTGTTTGGAATAGTACTCGTCGCTGATTCTGATGTTTGCTTTCCTCGTCGTTTGCCTCGTTTCTTGGTACTACCGCTGTGTTTGCCACGGTCCGTGTCGGGGAGCAGGTGCACGTTATTGACCAAGTCGATTTCACCTACTATGAAAGGTATAGACGACGTATGAGGGTGGGAAAAGTCAAATGAAGGCGATAAAGCACTCAATGGCAGCATTGAGGCCAGACGTCTCTTTCGATCCTCCTCTGTTTCAGGCTCCATTTCACTTTTATCTCCATCTTCTTCCGCCTCATCCTCTCCGTCATCCTCTTCAGCAACGTATTGCACCTCTTCCTCATCGGCAAAACCAATGTGAGCATCGTAGCCGTGCTGTGCAGAGCTTGAATGAGGTAATTCAGGAGCCATCGTGGATTCCTGAGGCCCTAAAGGAGGTGGTGGCGCTCGTGTTTCCTGTCTTTCCAATGACGTTCCCGCTGCATGCGCCTCCTGAGAATGCAATTGAGTCGAATTGTCTTCGTCAAAATCATCCTGGTCCTCTAGAACGTCCATAAACCCTTGAGAAGTGGTGCTATCTGGCTCCGAAAACAAGGATTGCAGCACGGGATACCAGCCAAAACGCCCTCCATCCCACGTATTCTCGGCCACAATAACCGTGGGACTCTGCGGCGAATCAACCACAAGAGAATACTGATCCGATCTATCGCTCATGGTACCGGTAGAAAGGACCACAACATGCACAAGATCAACTCCATACCAAAATGCCCTTCCATCCCGGTGGAGAGCCCGGACCCGGGCCGAGGGCCCGGGTGAGCAAGTTAAGAACTTCCATACCACACACTACGACAACTGGGACTTGTAGTGTGCATAGCCGAGAGTGACTTAAGCGTTGCTTTGTGTCTCGTAAAATAAATGTTGAGCCTGTGAGCGTTCGGTATGTGGTGGTTGGAGAGGGTATGCCCGAGATACGGTGAATGACCACATAAGGATTCATTCCACTGCCCACTACAGTGTAGTAGCCACTACACTGTCTTTATTTATTTCTCACGGATTGGTGAAAACGTCATGCTGCGCGGGCACGACTTCCAGATCCCTAGGCTCGAAGCAACTTTGTTGAATTGAATTCTTCAAATGTTTGTAAGTGAACGAAATGATTGTTCTAAAAAATTCAAACACACACACAAACACTGTGTTTTAGATGCAATGTACTTTTGTATTGGGGTAATCATTCTTATATGCGGGTCACCAAGGCTAGTAGTCGTAGTAGCAGACGCCGAGCAGAGGAGCAATGTCCAATTCGGGTGGCAACAGCGCCGCCACGGGCGCTTCTGGCCCAGGTCCTTCCACGTCCAAGGGCGGTCAAGAGGCTATAATGGACCATATCAACTCTGAGGTGAATAATCGGATGGAGCAAGCTATTGAGGACCTCCGTGAAAAGTACCAGGACATGACGACCGAAGAGGCGCAGGCTCAGGAGGACACAAAACCAACAGGATCAGCCTATGGCAACCAAAACAACAAGGAAAATGAGCACAATTACACGAGTGCTACACAGGGAGGCCAGGCCGAGGAAGATGAGCTCGATGTGCTCCGTGCGCATCGCCTCGCGGAGCTCAAAGCCAAGATGGATCAAAAGAAAAAGGACCGCCAAGTCGGCTATGGGACCTACAGAGAGGTGACGGAAGAGGATTTTTTGAAAGAAGTGACAACGGCACCTACCGTCATTTGCCACTTTTATCACAGAGAATTCGCAAAATGCGCCATCATGGATAAGCACCTCGCCATCCTCGCGCAACAGTACCCGCAAATCAAATTCATCAAATTGAACGCTGAAAAAGCACCTTTCATCGTAGCGCGGCTTCAGGTCAAAACACTTCCCACAGTGATTCGATTCCGAGATGGCATTGCTGACAACAAAGAGCGACTGATAGGATTTGAAGGACTCGGTGGAGTCGAAGACTTCCCCACCAAGAATGTAAGTTGGTGAGAAAAATAGAGATTTGCGGAGTTATATTGAAATGCATCAAGCGTAAACGTTAATGCAGCTTGCTGAGTACTTCGAACTAACGGAAGAAGAGAGTGATGATCCAGCCGAAGACGACTATGAACGAAGAGATGGTGCCACGTATCAGGAAAATTTGGATGCTATGCGGCGTAAGATTATTGAGAGCCAACTGGCTGAGGAAGATATCAATGATGAGTAACTTTGAATAATTACACGACGGACGGGTGTTCATTCCATTTTTATTTTTTTGGAATCATTTTTGCTAAACATTTCCAACGCTAAGCAATACAGTGGATAGCCCCGAATATACTTCGCCATGCCATCTACTCGTGCGATACTTGCACAGGGTTCTCAGGGGTTTCCTCTTTCACATTGTCAGGAAGAGGAGCCTCGTTGTAAATTGCCGGAATATCAGGTTCAACCTTTTGAATAGCTCCGCTGGGTTTTTCGTGAGAGTGATAGAACGCGAAAGCGGCTCTAAAATGATAGAACTCCTGATGTCCTTCCATTCTACCACTACTTGCCCTTGAATCGATTTGTCCAACGTTCAAAGGAATTGTGTTGAACTGCGAGCAACAACAAACAAGTGAAGTGAATCACATTACCAACTGGACACCTGTTGCATGATAGGCGTACCTGTGAGTTCACTCCAAATTGGACACTTATAGCGGCACTTTCGGCATTGCAACAAGGAAGTATTTTGCCCAACAGGTATGTGACAAAATTTTGAGGGCGTCTAGACATTGTTCCAATGGTCCGAAGGCCTTCCACATCTCCCAAGGGAAACCAAAGAAGCAGCTGCACAGCGTTTACAATTGACATTCCATACACTACAGCCCAAACAACCACAGAGATCCACACATACTTCCGGCTCGGCTTTGCACGCACTGATACAGCATTCATTCCTCACGCTCTGATAGGAGATCACACGATGGGTAGTGAGAACCAAGACCTGGTCAAGTCGGAAAGGGCGTCCACCGCAGCTGCAAGTCTGGACCATTTGCCGAGTGCAAGTGATGTCATTGCAGCCCAAGAATCTCCAAAATATGCTGTTCCAGAAACCATCCATCTGCATCGGAAAACACACAGGTGTTACGAGAAACACTCTGCTACCGTCCGAGACAAATACACATACGTTGTACAGGTCCTTTGATCTAAGAGCAGAGCACACAGCTTCATCTTCCCAGAGATTGACAGTGGATTTAGCATGATTTACGTCATCTTCATTTGGAATTGTTCCTTCCATCGGAGCCGGGATAACGGCTTCGCTGGCACTTGCGGTCTCAAGGTGCTTCAAGAATTCGAACATCCGAGTGCGAATGAACTTGTCAACTTTGTCGGTCCAGGGCCACATCCTAGACATGACAGGCTCAATACGAAGGGCCCCGTATTCGGTCTTCACATCCATCGTGTACCCGATTCCATCCGGATCTGAATCAAAAGGGGTACAGGTGAATGCAACATGTGGCATTCGAATCGCTGCGTTCCCTGACACTCACCAGAAATCAAATATCCCCCTTTCATGTTTGTAAGGAAGAAGCTGTTCATGAAGAACTCGTAATCATCGCCAGTGGCATGGCGATATTCAGAGGCTGAGATCATCCTTTGAGTCGTAGAAATCAATGCCGATTGCATCGCGAATTTCCGTCGACAGCATATCCAGGGCACACATAGGCACTCATACCACGTCATCCTTGGTAGGATGGGAAGAGCATCCACTGCGACAACAATGACATAGTACATGTTCACCCACTACTGATTAACTGGAAATTCGAATTAATAGACATACCAACTCCTTCTTCTTCACCCAAGGGAATCTTTTTTGTATGAATGTTGATTTTTGTGTCTTTCTCAAGTTCCGATTCCCGAGCCTCGTCAATAGTGCCGCCTTCTTTGACACTAAAGTGACTCGTTATTGGTTGGACACTCTTTAGTGGTTCAGGACCCTCTTTCGCCATCAGAATGAACTCCTGGATTCTGGAAAGTTCTTCCCATGCTGACTGGAAGTCTTCGTGATAGCCGTCTTTCCACATTTCATCATTGACAGTCGAAACGTCCAACACCATGTTGCCGCGCCCGCCAAGCTCTCTCGGGAGAATATTGGGCTTGTAGAAGCAGCCGCAAGTGCTCCAATGGAAAAGGCCGACGACGAAATAAGCAAGCTTGCTGCAGAGCGCGACCATAGGGTTCCGCTTAGAGTGTTGCTCTTCTTCACTGCCAATTCCGCGACCAGACAAATACGATGCTCGGTCCCATTCCGGTTGATGCAATCCGAACAGTACGTGAGAGTCCATGTGAGCTCCTGAAATACCATAGGCACTCTGAGTGTATGATGAGCAAATTTGTTTGTCAGCCGAGCATGAACATACCACATTCGGTCATCACCGAAGCTTGCGGGTAGCTTGAACCAAAGAAGATGCGTAACCTGGCATCGTGATGTTCCCCCAGGAGTCCACACGGCCCCTTCGGGTATCGACCGGCGTAAGCCTGTTCATTCAGCGAACCACGTACAGTCAATCCAAAGGACAACTACCATGTCGCTCGTCAACTTACTTGCATCATGTTGATCTTTTGGATGTGGAATGCCGACACTTCGGTGCGCGACATGAACTTCGTAGATGCGACGTTTGCTCCGGTCATCCCCCCTTCAACATTGGAACCCCACATCAAAATGCGTCCCTGTGCGGAAATAGAAAAACCATATGTGGTCATCAAAGACTCTCCTCCGTCCCCGTACAGGGACGAAAAATTGAGTACATACTTTAGAAGTGAACGCTAGTCGGATTTTCTTGTTGCCTACGGAAAAGCGACGGCATGACGCCAGACCGTACAAGTAGCACAAATACCTGCAACCATCACTACTCCATAAGTCATCGTCATCCATAACATCGCATCTAACTTACAATCCAGCAGTGCAGCAGCACATGCAAGCAATGAAGAAAGTGGTGCGCGGTTCCCGAATGGCATAGGTTCTGAACTCTTTCAAAATCTTCTCATCGGGGAGAATCTCAATGTCAAAGATTCCTGGATGCTTTTCATTGGTGAGCTGAGCAAACACAATTGAAACAAACGGGTCATACTTGGTTGTACCGAACACTATTAAAATTGAGTGAGGACTTACCTGACCCTTGATGTCCGTGTATACGTGGTCAGCTTTGACATCCTTTCGTCGATTCACAAGAGCTTCCGCCATTTTGAACGATGCTTGTCGCGATTCTGCGTTCACACGAGGAATCCAGAAATGGCACAAGGGTGCAGAATGACTCCTTTGGATACTTGAACAAGTTCTCGGCGATCTTCAACTTCTCAAACCCGAGCTCGCACGCTCTTCCTAGTAAAACTGCCGTTTGCCTCAAGTACCATTCTCCATCCCCATTGGCCTCCTTTGAAGCGGCAGAGAGCAACATTATGAACTGAGAATCTGTTGAGATTGACTCAAAATCACGCTCAATCGAGACGTAGGTATCTAACGGACGAGCCAGAGAAATCCCTCAGGGGATAGCAAAGGGGGATCTAAAACAACAAAAAGCATTGCAGTAGACGATCGTATGCGATCCAACCAAGTACATACTTGATGGCGGCTCGTAAACTTAGTGTTCACGCAAGAGAAAAGTACGCAAAGGACCAAGCGAAACTTTCGGCACTGTTCAATACGTCGAATACAGTGAACAGTCGGCTTGTATTATACGCACCGTTCGTGCGCACGAAGGAAAGACAGTTGTCATCTTTTTTTTCTGTGAACTTCCCCGGCCCGGGCGGCCGGGCCATAAAAAGACATAATCGTATCGGGTTGATGCCTTTACTTTCGTACTGAAGGATAAACATACTAGAACAGCCGAAGAGCAAGCTACACGAATTGACTTATACGTTCAAGAGGAATAACCTCCCAATCCTATCAAGCAGTGAATTGCAGTGTGTGTGTGTGTGTCAACTGCTAGCTTAGCTATCATTTGTACCCTTGTACCACTTCTGTAGCACACAGTGTGAGACCGTCGTTCTCGTTACAAGATGTCACGCGGTACTCTGAAGTGCGGAGGGGAATATGCACATGTGACAATGTGTATGGACAGCAGACTGATTGTATGCTTACCTACAGCACCGGATTTAAGAAGTCGGGGAATTACAGTACTCCGAGGTAAAGGCAGCACTCGGCAAACAGTCTCTCGGAGACTCTCTCCACTTCTGCCCGCCAAAGATACCGGTTCCCCTTACGAACGAAGTTGGGAATACCTGATGTCTCTTCAACTTGGTTATATGTCCTGAGACGCAGTTCCGGCTGCGTCTTCGCCTCCAGTTGCGGATGAGTTTTGCTGGTTTTCGCTTTAACAGTCGTTGATTGAGAGCCTCCACTTGCGTCCGCTGCTGCCTCCTTCTCCGCTTCTCTACTCTCCTGTGTAGTGTACTGGGAAAGTCGCGAGATGTGAATAAAAACCGCTACATCATGTACCGTTCATGCCGTATAACATCGTGGCGATGCATCATTCGACTCGAGTCATGAGTGGACATACCATATATGGTAGTGGAATGAACGAACAGCGTATGTAGCTAATATATTGTCCCCAATCCGCTTGTATTATGGTGTCAATTGATGAATAGGACACATCTAAAACCAACAGATTTGTAGAAGATAAATTTGAAATTTCAGTAGGGGCCGCACAGATATACCCAACTGAGAATTGTCTCAACAACTCAGATAATCCTGGAATTTCCACTTTTGACAACATGCGCTACCAAGTATCGAAATGGGCACATAAGACAACAGATTTCAGGAATCCTTTGCCAGTACAAAGCAGTGAGCAAGGCGCAGGTAATGCAGTGTACTTATGACGATATGGTATACCTGAGAGCCTCACGGTGTACATGTATCGCTGAACCTAATGGAGAAGTTCTGGTTAGCTAGGACGGAAGTTTCTTCATCAACACGGTTCGGATAGGTGCAGGTGGTTTAGATAGGATGCAGGATCCACAAGATATGTCCTAGGGCTCTATCACATCTACTCGAGCTGTGATTCTCATTCTAAAGAGCGCTTTCTCTTAAGACCGGTAACCGATGGAGTATACGATGAAGAGGAGCTAGTAAGTTCTTCTGCCATTTCTTTGCATATATCATCACTCGCAAAATACGTTCGCAATTGCTGTATGGAGCTTTCTTCGAAGCTTTCTCTTGCCATGCGCTCGTATCCACGTCCTCCAAACTTCCCGCTCTTGTACATTGCCCACAGTTTCTTCATGGCGTCGAGGCGTTCGCTGTAAGGGCGGAGAGAATGCACTATTGCATACAGCATATTCCAATTAGCTTGTTGATGCGCTCTTGGCTCAGTGACGGAGTCGACTCTTTGTAGAATATTTTCATGAACGGTAATGGCTTCCTCATCGCGATGCAGCAGACGGAGGATATTGCCACGGTTGATAAAGCACTCTCTTGTTGGTTTCCTTCGCAGCCCAATGCTTTCATCTACGAGAGAGAGGGCTTCGTTCAAAAGTTCTTGATGCCCTTTCTTTCCTTCCGCGCCTTCCTCTTTCAAGAGAACTGCTCTTGCGAGCTTTATACGTGCCAAGGGATCCCTCCCCCCAGGGCACCTAGAAAATAACTCATCAGCAGCATTCAAGAGGCTATGCGCTGCACCCCACAGCTCCTTTTTCTTCATCTCTTCGGCAGACCGCTTACATACCTGTTTCAGTACAACAGCAGCAAAGCGCAGAAACTCAGCGCGAACCAGTGGAGACGCGCTTGTCGCAGCCTCGGCTTTTCCCAGGAGCTCTTTCCACGGCAAGTTCAACGAGGAGCCCGAGTTTTCATTCATCCAAAGGTACAGTCTGTACATGCTGACACACAGGTAAGCAAAATATATTGTACTTCCTTCATTCTTCCAGTTTGGGGGAGAAAACTCTCCAGAGTCGATGGTCTGCAGCCACCCCTTGACATGCTTATCGCGAACAATGTCGCTAGGCGCAATCCTTATAAACTCTCCACATTTAGCCTTGTCAACAAATGCCAACGATGTAAGAAACGGCTCAACATCGGGATAATCATGTGTTCTACTCGGGTATTTGTCATTAATTATGCGAATTAACAACTCCGCGACGGTTGAGATATGAGGCTTAATCAGAGTCCCATTTCTCAAAGCGCAACGTATAGCGTACACTCGCCATTGCTGATTTTCCCGCCGCTCAAGGAGTTCCAATATCTCCGCTTTGATACGGAGAGTGACAGGTTTGCCGCCATCGGACGCCAAGCGGTTACCATCGCTTTGTCCGTCTTGTAATACCAGTAACTCCTCCAATTCACTGATAACGCTGTGTATTTCGCACTCAGTCGAGTTAAACAAGGTCTCGAGTAATCGCAATGCCAATCCATCTTTAGCAATCGCAAGGACTCCCAAACATGCGCAAATAGCTTCATTGCGCAAATGGGGTTCCAGAACCTGCTCCAGAAGTGTTTGAAAATCTGTATTTGGCGTACTGGAGTTTAGAAGATAGACATGTTTCCATAGCCGAACGTATATCATCGTCTGAAAAATAGACCACCCTTCACTACCACCAGGCCATTCAATTGAGTCTCGGTCGATACCATACTGTTGTAATAACTGAGCCCGTAATTCCTGTGTGAGCTGTCGAGAAGGAACGAACTTAAATGAAGGCAAGTTACGCAACCCTCCCTGCTCTTTCGGAATTACTATAATGTGCTGGTGGTTGGGGATGCCTGAGCCAGGAGTTGCCTCCATCCAGTCCGTAACTTCCTGTAGAGTTCTCGAATCGCAATCGTCAAAGACGAGGAGGAAGTTCTCTCGTAACAGGCTTAGATAATCTGTGAGCTTCCGTTTCTCGTTCGGTGTGTTTCTCCACTCGTAGAAAGAGCGAATATCATCTTGCCTCGAACAATCTATGTACCACGTCCACCTATAAGTACGAGAATATACCGAATCGTCCATATACAGAATAGCAAGACTTGTTCGTCCCATTCCTGCTTTTCCTGTTAATTGGATCGCTGAACGTCCCCGCGTGAGTTTCCTCCGAATCTCCGCAAGTTCAGAAGAACAGTCATACTTAAACCACAGCTGTTGGGAGAGAAGGCGCTGGTGGTTTGACTCTATTGGGTATTCTTCTTTCAGGCGCTTGAGTAACTCTTCGCAAATAGTCTCCTGAACATCTTGTGGCAGCTCTTGGATTCTATTTCTGTGTGAGAAGGAAGCGCGCGGTACACCTACGGCTCCAACGATTAGCGAGGCTAAAACAGCATGGATAAAGTGTCCATGCACAGCTTTTTGGTGGAAGTTTACTGAATTTCCGTTTAGCAGCATTACCACGTCCTTACCCTGGCAATGCCAAACAGTGGAAGATACATGTAGTTCATGTGACCCGTTCGGAAACGTTAGCTCAGGGAACTCGCTATTACGTGAAGTACACGATGCGATATACACACGCTTTTTTAAGCTGCCGATATGAGCGTCAGAAATCGCCCCTGAGCCAGTGCAACTTAGGATAACGTCCGCTTCCGCCAAACCTTCCTCTAGCCTGACACAATTGTATGATTGAGCGACAGCAAACATGTGTCGGCAAGAATTGCGTTCGCACACCATCACTTTGTGATGAGTGATAGAAGACACACACGAAGCCACCGCCTGGCCGATCTTCCCAAACCCTATAACTAGAATACTCAACCCATCGCCGAGATGAGTGTACCACTCAGTGCGCAATAAAGCATCCACAGCCGCCACAATAGCACGTCCGACATTGTAGTCTTCAGAAACCTTGATTTGAGAACGCGCAACAGAAATGACATGAGGAATCGAGGCATGGTCTTTTACGTGTTCCAAAGCCCTCTCGTATTGGACGTATCCATTCTCAGTGTCTTCAACAACCCGCCCAATGTTATAGCTCCTCAGCTCCTCCAAATAAGGAGCAAAGTAGCCACCAATGTCGACCACGATCACATCCTTGTGAGCGTCTTTTATTGAGCCCAAGAATTGGCGGCGTTTTTGCTCGTCGGCCAAAAGGGCTCGACTTTCCTTCTCCTCATTTTCCCCAAAAAGGACAGTGGGGAACTTCTCTTGAATCCACTCATAAACTGCATTGTCCTTGTGGGAACCCTTCGGAATTATGCCTGCAACAACACCCAGTCGCTTCAGCGCCGATAGAAAGAACGGAATAGTGGAGACCATATGCACCACAACAATAAAACCTCGGCTCGTGTCCGATTCTATGTCGGCCAATACACCCTCATAATACTGCGCAACTCGAGTAACTTCTTTCACATCCATGCCAGTGACGTGGGCAAGTCGCTTCAAGTTGTTGTCGTAGTCGGCAGCTGACTCATTTCCCATTGCAGGTAAACTCATTTTGAATCGGGTGGGGATGAATTGGACAATCGCTACAACAAACCATGAGACAAGGAAACTATGAAATAGCAGTTCCTCGCTAGGGAAACGACCAAAAAGGTTTTCTAGGGACCCGGACCGACTCGCCTGCCACCGGACGTCCGCACTGAAGTTCGGAAAACCTTCGGTTTCCCTCGAATTGTTTCAGCTCAAACAGTGGGACATGGGATGCGGTTTTAAAACGGGGGAAGAGTTTCCCAGAACCGGTTGTATACAATTGTACCATATATTACACAGTCACTCAAAGCCCGGAATAAATCAAGTTTGAAATGAAGTGATGCCTACAAAGATTCCCAAATTCTACTATCCGTGTTGCTAAGCTGTCAGTCACCGGTGCGAAATGGCAATGATAAGTGTACAGTAATCACTTATTGCGTATGACCGCAGTTTCGCTTTACGGTGGAATTCCTACAAGCACAGACAACACGAGACTCGGTAGTTAGCGGTCACAGTGAAGGGGAATTTCTTGTCTGCTGGATACAGCTTAAATGCAAGAATAGAGTTCTGGTCATAATTCAAATATAGCGCCGTTGCACAGATGAGGGTGAGAGAATTCAGTCATCTCACCAGCATGTTTGCCCACAACTGGAAATAGTCGGCATGAAAGTGGTTTGTCCCATTTATGGGACAATGATGCTACATCCGTAATAAGCGCAGACATACTGCCGACGGACGAATCTCCACCGATCGGCACTGTATCCAATCCGATTCCACAGACGGAAGAAAGGCTGAGCAAGTCCCGTATACCGTATGTCTTCTCTTCGGCTCTGTTTGCGAGACCTGTGTCTTCCAATGGGGGTAACATTAAACCATTGTACCCAATACACCCATGAGGGGCATGTACATCTAAAGAACGGATGACCCCTGTCATCATGGCTGCAATGGCAAGAGATCCTGATTGGCCGAACTTATAGCCCGAGTAGAGTGCCGAACCTAAGAGCTCAAAGCCATCAACAAGAGAAGCTCCACCGGGAGAAGGGGCTATTGACGTGTCTATGCCTTGATACTTAATTCCCTGTCCTTCTGAAGCCGCGATGGCTTGCGTATGAACCTTACTGATCTGGTCCTCCAGGACCCTTCTTAACTCAGTTGCCCCGATTTCCAATATACTCTGCGTCATTGTTCTACCTTGTTGTAGCTCTTTTACAGACTTTCCACACGCCTTGACAACAAGTCCAGCTAGCTCTAAGCCAATACCTGAGTAAATTTCCTTGTCCGGGTTATTGTAGACACTGGGAGCAAACGCCGTAGGGAAGAACGGTATCAAGGGAGGGCAGCGCGACGTTGCCGAAAAATTAAAGTTCCCATTCCCATTCAATGTCGTTTGTGACAAGGCGGATATCACTTGCGCTGCTGCATTGGCCGTTTTAAAGTCCACCAAGGAAATGTTGGCTGAAGCTGTGACACTTGGAATGTGCTGGATTATGCGGCTGATCATCTCAATCGCATGAACAGAGGATGCTCTGCCAATGTTCAGTAGGACATCTTCCCTTCCGAATCCATACTTGACGCTCAACTCCTGTACGATCTGAACAAGCCTCTGCACATTTTGTATCACCGTGTCCACCTGTGACGACTCGGCGTTGGAGAGATCCAATGCATATTCCTGCACAAGCACACGATGCTTCGAATCCGTCCGTCAACGCACATGAGCTGCAACTTGCCGCGCTCACTCACTTCAAACGAGTTCGTCGCAATTCGTGTCGTCTGGATCTCGTAGCCGGCGCCTTTCAAATGGTCCGAAGCATGTCTGAGATAGCTGATGGCGGATTCCAACGGGGTCCACCATGAGGACGAGTTACGATCCAAGCTGACAAATACCGTGATGGTTCGAATTGGAGGAAGCAGTGAATCGGTAGCCATGATTACTAGTTGGTAGGGGTTTCGTGGTTATGTATCAATTAATCAATCCCAGGGCATCTGGCAGATCATCTATCTCGTAGCTGCCAGCAACTTCACGCACTATACAACGTCTATTTCTTGACAGGTATCAGATCTTCTGGTCATTTGATAATCTAGATCAGTGATGCATTTAACATCATCCCGTATTGGATCTCAGAGAGCGTCCTGAAATGGTCGAATAGGGCCTCTAAAGTTCTTGAAGTTGGGGAGCTTTCCAGCTCATCCATGACTTTTTTGGCATACCCCCTTACTTGCGCCACAGAAGCCTAGAAATGTGCATCATCACCCTTGCTGGACGTAGTTGATTTTATTATCTCGCGGTATGCGCGTGGAGCGAGGAGCGGTATGCACTCCACCGCGGCTTTGACTTCCAAACATCAGTCCCAGGATCTGAGAAACGCGGTAGATTCCATAGCAACTGAATGCAGTAATGATAGCTCCCGCTATCAGAGTCGACTTCAATTGAATGTTTCGAGCCCTCCTCTCCGTTTCTGAAGCTTCCTCCGCGCGACGACGGGCTTCCTCGGCATGACGTCTAGCGCGCTCGTGAGACCAATGGTAATATTTGGCAGTTAGCCAAATTGTGGAGCCAGCTACAAGAATTCCACCTCCGATAAGTCCCACAGATTTAGCTCGCATCCTAATTAGCGGGATAGTGGGATTTTGTTTTTGGATACACCCACTTGAGTTCTCATGCACTGATTGTCAATCCCATGGCAATGTACAAAGTATTAGCATGTCACTGCGTGGCTGACTCGCTGCAAACGTCAATTCCACGTGCCTATTATAGCTTTGATGGAGATGAACCATATGCTGATTCAGTTGGAATTTATGATGGTCAAGCAGTGGGAGGAATTAGTATTACAAACAGCGGAAAAATTGGGAGTGCTATTGAATTTGATGGCGGAGAATCATACATTGATTTACCACCAAAAAATCTTTTAAACGTCACTCCTTTTTATCAATGGCGCGGGATCCGTGGTTGCGCCAAATACTCCTTAGCTCCGCGCCGATAACTGTTTGCTATACGGAGAACTACAAATTCCTCGCGTAAAAATTGTGCAGAATGCACGCGCGTACTATACATTTGACCAAGGCTTTGAGGACGAATTCGGTCCTTTCGATGGTACTCCCAACGGCATCTCTATCACTACTAACCGCTTTGCCGTGGCTCAAGAAAGCCTTGATTATAGTGGTACTGAAGACAATCTCTCAATTGAAGGAGCGTTCAATTTTGGGTCAAATGGAGAGTTTACAATTTCGTTATTCCTTCGCCTAAGCAATCTCTTCCATGATCAGGATATTTTACAGACAAAAGGCAACGGCAGCGCGAGGGCTTTGTTTCTTTTGCAATTTTTGGGAACTAGTGGTTTTGACTTTCATCACATCGTCGTGCGACGCACGGTTAATACAAGCGCCGGCACCTCCAATGTCCAAATATTTGTTGACGGGTCCGAAGCAGACTATGTAAATGATGACACGACCATGGTAACAGGAGATATTTCCCAAGGCACATCGTACCTGGGACCTATCAATGGAGACGATGACGGCTTGCAGACCTTCGCAGGGATAGACGAAGTTGGAGTCTGCGAAGATGCGCTGTCCTCCAATTGTTCATTTTGCGGGGGAAGGACTTGGTCAAAATGGATACACAGTGCACTTCAAAAACTGCCGGACCCGAGGTATAACTGATATTCAATCTGCGGGAGGGCTTTGCGGTCGGTTTACGGGAACTACGCTCGATGAATACGAGACCGTCAATTCCATCTAGACTGTGACTCCAGCATCACGCTCGGCTCGAGAGCCCCCTGTGGACTCCCCCAGAAACGCGTGGCAAAAATGGTTGAAGCAAACATTTGTTTGTACGCTTTATAAACTGGGCCGGAAAGCTGTAAAACGCTCCACAGAGCTTCAACAGCCACCGCAAACGTGGTTTGAACGCATATTTTGTACACTCACGCTGGTGTACAGGGCTTTCTTGCGTGTGTTCACAAAGTACGCACGTGTCACGGGCAGTAAAAATAGACGAAAACACGTTAAAAAGAAAACATAAGGCGAGAGAAAAGCATTTATTTAACGCACTCGAATAACACGACTCTGTGCACGAGTAAGTATACTACAATGAATCCGTATCACAGAGTTGCTTGGCTTGGCAAATTGCGTGTAGAATGCCAGTAACAGTGACCGCAAGATACCTGTGGGATAGTATATCTTTGTATTCTGCCCCAATACTGGCGCTATGCTGTTCGAGGTTGATGGTGTTTGTTTGAGCACATGGCCTGGACAAAAAAATTCAAGTTCAAAGGGGGGCATTAAGGGTGAAGAAAAGCAATGGGGTGCAATCCTTTTTTTGTAAAAAACGACAAGGTGTGGATGAGCTAGTTTTTGTGAGTAAAGTTGAGCTCCGGAGTTGGTATTCTTTGCAAGGTTCTGTTTGAGTGCTTTGTATAGGTTCTTTCCGAACCTTTTCCGCATGTTGATATAACCTCATATACATCAGACGTGATTCGGCGTTTCTCTCAGAGGTACGATACTGATACCATATTCGTTATTTGCAGAAACGTCTAGGCCCACAATGGCAAGAACCATGATCCAAACGACATCCGTCACCCGAACAGCAGGGACTCAAGAAGAAACAAATACGACATCCGTCACCCAAACTGCAGGGACTCAAGAAGAAACAACTACGACACCCGTCACCCAAACTGCAGGGACTCAAGAAGAAACAACTACGACACCCGTCACCCAAACTGCAGGGACTCAAGAAGAAACAAATACGACATCCGTCACCCAAACTGCAGGGACTCAAGAAGAAACAAATACGACATTCGTCACCCGAACAGCAGGGACTCAAGAAGAAACAACTACGACATCCGTCACCCAAACTGCAGGGACTCAAGAAGAAACAACTACGACATCCGTCACCCGAACAGCAGGGACTCAAGAAGAAACAAATACGACATCCGTCACCCAAACTGCAGGGACTCAAGAAGAAACAAATACGACATCCGTCACCCAAACTACAGGGACTCAAGAAGAAACAAATACGACATCCGTCACCCAAACTGCAGGGACTCAAGAAGAAACAAATACGACATCCGTCACCCAAACTGCAGGGACTCAAGAAGAAACAACTACTGATACCGCTCAGCAAGCAGATTTGTATACCTGTATAATGAACACGTTAGCCCTCATGGAACGTAATTTAAATGGAAGGATGGACACCATGGAAGGTAACATGAACACCAGGATGGACACCATGGAAGGTAACATAAACAAACAGATGAAGGAGATGAAAGATACCGTGGATGATCTGAAAGATACCGTGGATGATCTGAAAGATACCGTGGGTGATCTAAAGAGTGAAACCATGGAGCGACATATTCGGTATGAAGTGAACAGAAGGTTTGGTGCGTCATACGGAAAAAGCTTCACTGTCAGATTGCGCGTTTACTTAACTCTAAAAAGGACTACGCGTAAAGGACTGCGCGCATGAGCTACCGCATTCAAACAGTGAACCCATGTCCGATGGTTTGATTCAAGGCAAAACCGTGCGAAACTTGATGAGCGACATTGTGTTGCGTGAGAAAGTATATCGTCTCGTATGCTGGAGCATGTCAGAGCAAAAAGAGCCAGATAAGCTAAATGGCGGAATCGACTTTTTTAACGATCAGATCAAGGATTTTGACCCTTTCTCTGTTGAAGGCGACGTGGAGCCTGCGGCACAGACCACCGAAACATCGAGAAAGACGACCGTGATGAACCACATAAAGGGTACATGCAAAGCACGAATGAAACGTCTAAAAGAAAGAAAAGAAGGAGAAAAAGAAAACCAAGAAGGTAATAGACGGACAGAAGATCTACTACACGTGAAATTCTACGTCCTTGATAACATGTGTGAAGACAAGAAGCACGGTCTTTTGGATATCGTTGCACAGCGACAGTTGTTTCGAGAGACGTATGGAAGGCAATTGGCCTCTGAAGAAAGATCAAATGATGACCCGTCTCTTTTGAATTGGGTTAAAGAATATTTAGAGGCAACAGATATGTTCAGCAATGACAATGGCAATGACAGTGAAACCGGATTTAGTAGTAAGCTTCGTCAATTCCAAGAGTCGTTGACAAAGGATGTGCAAAAGCAGAAGGTTAACTATAAGGATGATTCGAACGTAGCCAAGTCGTTCAACGTGTTTACCGATTTGATTCGGGAGTGCATGATCAAAGACATATTGTGGACATTTCCCTGATGTCATTTTGCTTTGAGGAAGAAATATTCAAATGTCGGAGACGTCTTCCTTTCAACCTCGAATTCGACTGCCGCGGATCTGCAACTCTTGTACCTGGGAGGTCTGGGAGGTCTGTGTTTGAGATAGGCGAGATCAAGTCCTCAACAAAGTCACTCGACAAGACCAAAGCTCAGTTGTGTGAACGGTCCCTAGTTCTCGGAAAGGCAGTGCGATTGGTATATTTATCAGGTGAAGTTTATTTTTAAGGAAAAATTTCTACGCGTCGTCCAAAGACAGCCGAGGAAAGGCTCAAAGAGCTTGAAAAAGATCCTCTTAACGTTGGAGATTTTCCTTTTGCTAAGCGAGACCAAAAAGATACTCTTACCTACAAACTTATGTATGTGTAGCTAGGTAAACGCCTACCTACAGTAACAAACAATATTAACAACCCTATCACCTCAAGCAGCCAAGCTTGTACTCGTTCTACTTAACGAATTCCACCTCCGATAAGTCCCACAGATTTAGCTCGCATCCTAATTAGCGGGATAGTGGGATTTTGTTTTTGGATACACCCACTTGAGTTCTCATGCACTGATTGTCAATCCCATGGCAATGTACAAAGTATTAGCATGTCACTGCGTGGCTGACTCGCTGCAAACGTCAATTCCCCGGCCGGTGGGCTATCTGTCACATTTGTGTGTGCGCTGCAAACTAACGCAGCCAGACCCAGCCATATGTGAGGAACTCAGATCCCCCAACTACATTTCCATTTAGGCAGTAGGCCATAACTAATACGCACTACTACTCAGTCTGTTACTCAGGCAATGTCGCCAGCGGAAATTCCTCTACGATTGCCTGGGATCATTCGAGTTAGGGTAAAACGCTAGCTGACAGCCTGACACGAGGTAGTGTGTGTTAAATAAAACTGTTTATCCCATGGTCCAGGTATATACATGTATCAGTATTGCCCCTACGGTAACTGTCCTACCGCGCTAGGCAGCAGGCGGGTTTCAGAAGCAAGAACACTACTCCTATCGAACCGTTGCTTTTTGACTTAGTTGTTAGTTCCTAACACACAGAAATTACCGGGAAGTCGACAAATTGTCATGACAGCAAGAGCATTTGCACGACGCCCGGTACGTCTGCTGCAGTGAAACGTTTTTACCGCTACAACATTCTGAAAAAAGGGACTTGTACTGTAGTGTTATTCAACTGGGGCAGAGAAGGGATGCAGGAACGAAAACCAGGCTAGGCAAGGGTGTTGTCGAAATGTTATAACCAAATACACGTGAAAGAGCTCACTAAAGTATTGTCCTCATATTACAGTGTTGCGGACCAATTAATTAATATACGTTTATATTTTTATTAACTTATTAAATTTAATAAATCGTCACCACGGGGTGTACAAGTTTAGTCTCTCCGTCGGTTTGAGACGCTTGTTCTTGCCCGCTCCGTTTCCAGCGGTCTGCCATAGATCCTGTCCATTAGGTCTTCCAGTGCTGAAGGATTGAATTCCTGAATTCGAACAAGGTCGTAGGGGGTGTGTCCATCCTGTAAATGAAGTGAAAAAGTCGTTGAGAACACATCGTACTCAGCGTACACTGTATTGTGTAATGACAACGAGCAAGGGACCCAGAAAACCGTAGCGTTCGGTGAATCGGATAGTCTGCAGACTAGATAAGCCTGACGACACTAAGTCAAGAAGACGTACTTTGTCACGAAGACCAATGTCTATACCTTTGACGGAGAGCAGGATCCGAACAACGTCTAGACTGTTAGCTTTCACGGCGAAGTGTAACGGTGTCTCTCCTTTCTGAATTATGATAAACACGCCACGATGACAGTATGTCACGGTGGAATACGTTCCGCTTACGTTATTTTTGCTATTGACGTCCACAGGGATCCCACTATCTCTACCAATTCCCGCCAGAAGCACCTGTAGAATCTCACTGTTTTCCTTGCTATGTTCGCACGCGATATGGAGAGCGGTGTCTCCGTCCTGCAAACAAAGGAACGAGTAATTTGTACAAACTCTTCAACCAGAGGAAACTCATGAGGAGTTGTGCACTAAAATTCCTCTGCCTTTGAAGCCGTACATGTCTTCATGATTGACACGGGGCAGCCCAAACTCAACCCCGAATACGGGGTACCTGGTTTCTTCGGGATATGCTTGATTGAGTTTTACTCACGGGAACTATTCTGGAGCTCAATTCCACCTGCCAGGTACTGCACTTTTATTTAGTACACTTACATTGTTTTTACTGTTGATGAACGCAGACACCGTTCGTTTCGCTTGTGTGCTTTTAATCACTCTCAAAAGCCTTTCAAGTGTTCGTTCGCTTCCCTCTTTGCACGCATAGTGTATCGGTGTATTTCCCTCCTGTAGTTCAAAAATGTGGCTCGTGAGTCTCTACACGTGCTACTAGTGGCCCAGGAATAGAGGAAGAAAAAAGCTATTGCACTCCCTGGAGAAACCGCCTGTTGCTCGCCATGGCACACTGTGGCAGACTGGCAGCCACATCAATCGTCTGAATCACGTACTTTATCTCCATCGAAGAGCGCCCCAAACCTGCTGCAGAGCGATGAAAGAATTTTCTCTACTCCGTCCAAAGCTCTTCTGAGACTCCCGTGCATAATACCCCGGGCCAGATCACTCTCCAGATTGATTACTTCGTTGATTAATTGGTGAAGGAGAGGAAGTTCATGCCTTGAGCAATTGATGGCACCAGGGGGACAGCCTGCTAACAAGCGGTCTAACGAGGCTTCAAATGTATGAAGGAGGTCCGCCGTATACTCTTTTTCGAAGCAGGTAGACAATTGTACAAGGCAGAGGTGGTTGATACGGTAATCTTTCTTGCGCCACCAGTGTGTGTTCCTGAGATGAGCGTGAAACCACTCCATGTACAGGCAATGCAAAGCTCGCATTTCGGTACGGCGCACCATGTGAATGATTTATTCTACGAAAGAAGAGACCTTTAAGGGTATCGTTTCCTACATGGATCAATGTCTTCCTAAATCCGTCCCTTTGTCTGCTCCTTTTTTGACCATTGACTTCACTACCGAACTTCATTGAACTTTTCCAGGAGAAAAGTTCTGAAAAACTACCGGCTCAGTGGAAATGTGGTTGGGGGAATACTGCACACACACACACACACACACACACACACACGCCAGACCCTGCACACTGAAAAAGTGAAATACAGTAGCGAAGTAAGCTCACCCTGGTACTGTAGTTTATTACTTCTGCAGATCGATCAGTCCCAACGGTTCACTAACTGGGAATTGAGGGGTCTGATCTGCAGTGTGGTAGCTGAATGCTTATTATGAAAGTGGTGTGGCAGTACGGTGAGCGTCATCGACCGATGATTACCCTACAATGTACCACACACGATACTGTAGTGTACACCAAGTCATTGATCAACGAACTTACCGGGGTACTGTATGGGAGCCATACCATATGGTATTGTACAATTGTACTGCAGTCTGCAGTGCTCGTGTAAGTGGTTGCTATTTTCATACCACTCCACTTACTCCCCTGCTTCTGCGGTACATAGCCGCACAGTACCACAACCGTCGTGCACAACGGTGAGTGTATACTGACATCGTGCCCGTTAGGATTGTTGTTTGCGGTAGTGCCTCAGGCTGAGCCAGGGTAGTCAAGGGCGTAGAATGGCCTCTAATAGACGCAGCACGCCTCGAAGGAGGAGAGATCCCACGCCAACAAGTGGTGAGAATTCAGACCACTCGTCTCGGAGTCGGTCGAGGACTCCAACAATACGGCGTCCGGTTAGGAAGCCCCACGATCCCCCCGCGGAGGAGGACGAGGAGGAGGAGGAGGTAGTGGTAGCGCCACCACCGCGCATTTCCACCACTACACAGAGGAGGGCAGATAACGATGCCATTCTCCGAACCGGGGGTACCTGGCTTTCCGTGGATGCTGCTGATGGACCCACAAAGCCATTTGTGGAGGAAGTCAACTCCCCGTTCCATTTTCTCTACCAGCCTCATGTAAGGGAGTTTGCTCCTAGTTGTTTACTTTGGATGATTCCTCCTACGGTAGTCCGGATGGATTGATACCTGCAGACATTGAGTGGCCTTCTTCTTGCGCTCGTCGTGATCTGCTACAATGCCCTGAGAACCAGCCCAGGAAGCGAGCGAGGCCAAGCCGAACAACCTGACATCCATCGGTAAGAAGCGAAGATGCTGGCTTCTCCCGCCGCTGTTGACTTCCTTAATGCTGCATGCTCTAAATACAGAGGGCTAACCGTGATCGCAGTTGTATTCTTAGTGTATTGTGCAATTCAGCTACGAGATGGTCTCATGGTTCGACCTCACCCTGCTCTTTGGAGAGTGGTCCAAGGATCGGCCATCCTCTACTCGATGGCCCTGGTGTACACTCTAGTGCAGCCACCAGCGGCAGCCAGGACTTCGCTAAAGTTGTTTGACTCAGCATTGGGAGAACGACCGGAGAGCAATGACAAGTTATACGCGGCCGATTGTCGACTCTATACCCCAGAGAACGATAGCGACAAATTCGCTAACTTGACAGATGCCGTGTTTGATCGCTTCATGGTAGCCCACTTTCTCGGATGGTTTGGAAAAGCCATCATTTTCAGAAACTGGAGACTTATTTTGATCTTGTGTATCGCTTGGGAGTTGATTGAGTATTCTTTTCAACACATACTGAAAAACTTCCACGAATGTTGGTGGGATCACTGGATTCTTGACGTGCTCATTTGCAATTTGGGAGGTGCAGCAATAGGTATGCTGACTTGCAAATATTTCGAGATGACTACCTATGATTGGCACGGACAATGGGAACCAGGAAGTCCAAAGCGTGCTCCCCTGGAAAGAGAAGAAAGCTTCCCCTTGATAGACAGGAACGAGCTGCCTCTAAAGCAGGCGATGGAGTCTATTGCAAAACGCCATGTGGAATATCGGAGACAAAGAAGGATGCACTCGACTATTAGCTCCAAAGCTGCGGATGCAGTCGAGCAAGTAATCATGCCGTACTCCTGGACAGCATACAACTGGGACATATTTAGCTCTTTCAAACGATTTTGGTCGGTTCTAGTTGTACTTCTCAGTGCCGAATTGGTTGAGTTATCGGCCTTCTTCATGAAATATGTGCTATGGATCCCTCCCGAAAGCTCGTTGAACACTTGGAGGTTATTTTTGTGGTTCTTTCTCGCTATTCCTTCTGTGCGCGAGTGGTACCAGTACATCGTCGATCCGAGCACAAAGCGTCTTGGAGCAAATCTGTGGATTGCGCTTGCCCTTCTTTCCGTAGAAATCGGCATCATTCTGAAGCATCTTGAGCAACTACAAGAGGTGCCTCGAACCCCAGCCCCGGTTATCTACGGATGGCTTAGTGCCATCTCAATTGCCTTTATGTGGGCGCTTCTTCGGTTTTATGGGAAGCAGTGGATGCCAAGGTAAGTGCCTGTCCCTGGAGTTTGCTATCGACTATGCACAACCTTTTGACGTTTTCCCTGACTAACACCAGCAAGTTGAGAGCTACGCTTATGAACGTTCTCGTAGTTTGCGGTGCTGTACCTCTCATCACGATTGTGCTGACGCAAGATGTGTACTCTGGATCCAATTTCAACTAGGAGCGCGACAGTTTCAGTATCAAGACACGCCATTCTTCTTGCGGTTGTAGATGTACTGCAGCAGCGTTCGATAACTTCTCCCATGATGCTCCTGCGTGTGCCTTGATAAAGATGATTCGTCATCGCGAACTTCATTGCAGCCAAAAACAGGACACATTTTCCCAGAGCCCTTGAGCGCACGTTTGGGACCTGCGTAACCACTGCACATTCTTTGCTTCTCTCGTTTCGCCTGTAGGGTCTTTTCTGCCGACACGCGTGCTAGATAGGGATGAAATAAGTCAGTAAATCGATATGGTTCAGTTTCGTAGTAGAGTCGGCTTCCCCATCTCTTCCGGAACCAGAGATACCACTGGAAACATCGGTCTACGCTGCACTTGATTATAGAGCATGTACGCCGCAGTCTCAAAGCATCTTTTGGATGAATAAATTCGAGTACATGGCCCCATTCATGAGGATTCACTCTATAGACAGACCTCAGCACTGGCGGTCTATCTGCATCGGATGGTAGGCTAACCTTGATGCGCTTCCCTCTTGAGCTTGCATCTTTACTGCAGTATTCTCGATTGCGTTTTATCGACGATTGAGATTCGGAAGTGGAAGCATCGGTACCGTCCGAGCAGTTTAGCCGCATTTTTCTCCATTGTTGCATCATCGTCTGGAAAATCTCGTTGTACTCTTTCTCTTTCGAAAAGCGCCACGGGGAGGGCATGTTTCCTGCGGATGTGTTGTCCAAAGACGAAACATGCTGAGGTAGGTATTGTGCCGAGGATAGTCCAACGGGATCTGAAAACGAGGCATCCTCACACACCTCACAGAACGGCTTATGGCAACAAACAGAATTAGAGGAAGGCTGCGTCTCCTGGATATTTCGTTCAATGTCACTGATCTTCCTGAGACGGAACAGGGAGCCTTCTTTGGTGGTATTCGAAAACAAAGAGCCAAAATGGAGGAACAAGCCCTTGATGATCGTCTTGTAGATAGCAGCTAGGGAAGCCAGAGTATCATGTCCGACTGTCTCACTTGAAATTTGCTTATGACATCCGTGAGATGAATATTGGTTTGCTTTCGAGATACAAGAGTCGACGAAAAAGGAACTCATCTCCGGAATATAGCTTATCACATTGAATATGACCCATTCAAGTCCTTTTTTGAGTCTCCTGTACGGCACTTTCCGACAGCTGTATCGCTGATGTAAGATAACAAGCACGTTCACCTTCCAGGAAGTGAGCAATCTCAACATGGCCTTCCCTATCCGCAGTCCTCCACCGCTGGCTCGCTTCCGCGAAATCCCCGCTATGATGACTGACACTTGTCGAATGATGTAGTAAAATAATTTGCCCTTTGGAGCAGAATAATTGTAGGTAATGAGACTCTTCTCTTCTACTTCGGGATAGTTCGGACCACCGCGAACACAGTCGCTTGCCAAAGCCATGCAGATCATCTTCACCAGTAGCCGATTCGCCACAACTTGCAAATTCGTATGTTTACGCGCTCTGGAGAGTACTTTATCAAACATCGGAAGCATTACGTTGATTACCCAGTGCGCTGCCGTGAAACTAGTCTTCCTTTGCGGGTCTTGCTGCGCAGACTTACTACATCGGCAGTAGGCTTCGTCAAATGCATGCTCCAAGACGGTGTAGCTTCCGCCCATGAGCGACACCGGGAATTCTAAGGAAGCTCTCAGACATTGGTTCAGTCTCTCTGTCTCTTGGCCATCCACAGGAAGCTGCTGCTGCTGCTGCTGCTCTGCCACCGTGGTGGTGGTGGTCCATGTCCATCGGGCGAGTATTGTCATGGGGCACAGCAGAAAGCTCTGGACCACGGCTGGAATGGCATTGGGAGTCTGTCGGTGCACTCTTGCTATAAGTTCCTCCAAACCTGAGAATTCCAATCGAGAAAAGGGAAAAAACCGTTACTTTGGGTTCCTTTCGTTCCAAACCGAAACGACAAGAAAACATTGTCGTATCTCGCTTATAGGGTGTCTCTATCGCCGTGGTACGTACCTCGTATGCAGGTCTCATGGCAGGAGGGAGACTGGGAGATCAGGTTCAAGATTGTCTCAGTATCGTTAGTTTCCATCCCCCCTCTTGTCTCATTTACATGTATACTATTAACATATAATGGCGGCGAATAACAACCCAAATAAAGCTCCTTCCTCTGAAATGGACATTTTATTGCATCGAACCACTCCAGCGCCCGAAGGAGGAGGAGGGGCGTCCACGGGCGCCCATTATACGCCTTACGAGGGTAAAAAGAAGCTCCAAGGCACGCGTAGGAAGGCTAAAACGAGTGTTTCACCGGATAGTAGTGGCAGTACGATGAACCAGCATCAAGCACAGAGCATGAAAGCTAGCTACAATGACGTAAGTTGAAGTTAGGGATATGTTACGCATTTAGCTGCCATTTAAGGCAATTACAACGACGATGGTGGTGAATTGTGGTGCAGCCATGTTATGAATTAGGCCAGGAGTCCCTACGATGCAGTCTGGCGAACCCTTCCACCAAATCGGAAACTTGCAAGGAGCAATTCCTCCAAGTGCGTCCTGCCCCATAGCTAGCTATACAAGGTGTCTTTCGGTATGATGAGAATGTTTTTTATCTTGCTCGCAGTGGAAAATGTGCTTTCAGGAAGCGGTACGTACCTTGCTTGTATCGGCATCACTTGGGGCGGAAGTTCCCGGAACGCGAACTTACCATGCTGGTTTTTGAATTACAGAGAGAAGAAAAAGCGAAGCAAAGAATGCGAGTGACCGATTAGGAATGCCTTGTTTGCTCGAAACGAGACAAGGTGTCCATCAACGGACCTCAAAGGCCGCGGTCCATGGGAGAGCACTTTGCACTATCCTGCGATGACATGATTTGATTAGCAAGATTTAGCCCGTTATTCCGGGCATTCTTTTGAATTGACTTTTTGCACATCAAACTTGTGTCAACAGTTTGGGTTAATTACGATAGAGAGCAAGAGAGTTAGCTTTCATTGCCACGCTGTAGCTCCTACCTTTTATTCCTTCGTGCACCATGGTGACATGCTTAGAACTGCACATCATGCACGCAAGAGACACCGGTTCCGCTTGAGAGTCGACTATAGCCTAATACGAACTGTACAACGTACTCGCAGCAGAAATGGGTTTTGCGTAATATAACCGACAGTCGACGGCAGCATAGTGCGCGATGCGGAAAAGCCAACGAAGTTTAATAAAGTCAAGAAAATCCCCAGGACGTTATCCTTTATGATATTGCATGTCCCTGTAGTTTTTCAATGCTATGTACACAACCGAACTGTATCCGCGGGGGGCGGGGGGGATAGCCATTTTTCAATCATTCTTGCAACACCACCAACAATCTTTTTGATTCTTTGGTTGTCTCAGTACTGTGAACAGCCTTATGCGACAGAAATGCTAACCGTGCATCATCTGTACGCCCAATGGTTTCAAATACACCTCGCTCGAACACGTTGGTGACACAGCGTGCAAAAGGAAGTCTTCAAAGTTGTGATGCAAACCTGGAAACGAGAGGAAGAGACCATTGTCCCGGTATCGGTGTGGAAAAAAGTTCATTCATGTCGGGGCACGAAGGTAACCGTTGTGTGTGTGTATTCAAGTACACAACTATAGTAAGAGGATGTGGTCAACTTCCCGGCCGGTGGGCTATCTGTCACATTTGTGTGTGTAAGTACCCGTTAGCCGAGGCTACGCCTCCCTTCATACGCCGTGTTGGGCATTACTAAATACAACCACTTGCCCAGCATTCTGCAGTTGCTCCGCTGCACCGAACAGCTTAGGCGCAATCGCTGCAGTTACTCCGCCACTGAAGTTGCGTTGAAGTTCTGCGTGAACTTCAGGGTGAAGTTCTGAAGTTTGATTTTGACGTGCCCCTGGTCCAAATCCACCGAAACAACACTCGAAGGATTGATTACGTTTGTGCCTGACACTTCTTCACTTGTTCTTATCGGTATCAACCATGTCTCAACGCAACCGAATGAGGGCCGTGCATCGTGTGTACATGCAATGGTTCGAAAACCATCTCGTGCGCACAAAGTGGTGGCGCACGACGACCGAGAGAGCCTTTCGCAGATTGGACATGATAAACTGTAATTTCGATAATGCCCACCACATGGAACTAGTCCGGCATCTAGAAACTGTGTTCGAGTCTGTTTTAGAAGGATGTCCTCCTGGTAGCATCAACTACATGCAACAAAATGGTGGGTCACTCCTTCACGCCTTGTTACTCTGTCCAGACAGACGACGTACCATTTCCAACGCCGCGGAGGAAGTTATTATCATGTCACTCTGTTTAAATTTTGGTTTGCTTCCGGACATCAGAAATGAGGTATGTGTACTTTCTCAACAGCAATTATGTATTTGGAAGTTCCTCTACATTGTGATTTTTTGTAGAAGGGAGACACCCCCGTCCACGTAGTAATGCAACTGAACAATGAGGCCCGAATGAAAAGCTGTATGAGAACGTTGTGCATGGATTTATCCGCACCATTAAACCAGAAAAATAAAGTATTGATTTACCTCGCGACTTGTTGTCTGGAATGGTTAATTAATTGTAGAAGTCTCTGGTGCAGATTGGCGATACCCCGATACATATTGCTTGCCGAAAGGGCCAACCAGCTGCCCTTCGGGAATTAGTATCGTATTCCAAGGAACAAGGAACGTTGGATTTCAATATGGATAACAATGTATGTATTCAACATATGTGATAGTAAAGCTTGCCGATAACGTCATCCAAGACTTCTGCGCTCAGTTAGGAGAGACCCCGCTGAGTTTAGCGCTTGGCGCTGGAAAGTGTTTTGATGATGACAGATGGCGCTCAGTTAACGTATTGCTGGACAGTGAGAATACCGATTGTAATGCAAAAGATAGAGTAAGTGCTTTGACTTACATCCTCATCATTATATTGATTGAGTCATGGTGTAGTCAACCACCCCAGAATGGAAACACTCCGCTACATGTAGCAGTGAGTCGGAGAGATGGCGCAAAATCCGCTAGAGAACTCTCTCAAATAATTAAAAGGCTTATCAAAGAGAAACAAGCTGACGTGAACTTGAAAAACGCCAGCGAAATGGTAGGGTTCGGGCATATCCGATACACCATCTTACATATTTTCCAGTTCCTTCCTCCAGGACTCACATTTTCCTCTTGATGACAGGGCGGAGACACACCAATTCATTTAGCAACAGAGCGGGGATATAACCAAATTGTTAGAGAGCTGCTGGAATCTTCTTCTATAGACCTCAGCGTCAAGAACAACGTACGGCAATTAGGGACAGAATCTTGAACCCTGAAAATCGTCATACCACAAATGTACTCTGACTGGGGGTCCCGCTGAGTGACTTGTACAGGTCGGCAATACTTCGATACACATCGCCTGTGTAAGAAAGGATTTACCGACGCTTCGATATCTCTTAGAACCTCTCAAAAGGAATACGATAGAGTCTGCTGTCATCAACAGCACAAATAACGTGCGTTCAAGTACAATTGGGATGATAAGTCGACCAGGACCGCCACTTCCCATACACATTAAACCCTTTGTTACAGATAGGTGAAACGGCCTTGCATTGTGCAGCAAAGTTCGGGTGTTCGGAATCTTTCAAAGCTCTATGCCAAGTCAGCGGTATATGCGTGGATATACCGGATGAGGTGAGCAGTGTGTAATGTAACTGCCAGTACAGTGTAATGCAACGTATCGCTATTGTGTGTGTTTATAACGCGGTTCATTTGGATTTCGGAGCACACACTTTCCAAGTACTTCAAGTTATTTGCTTTTATGCAGGACGGAAACACTCCCATTCATGTTGCGTGCAGAGGGATGAACACTATTGGTGCAGGAGCCTTGGAACTGCTTGTGTTAGAACGGGAGAACACAACGGGAGTCAATAGCAAAAACAATGTAAGTCGGAACTGCGTCTACGAATTTAGCACCCTGAAGTGGTGTGAAATGACTCCCATGACCTATCGCGACTCTCATGAACAGGACGGAGAAACACCGCTACACATTGCTGTAAGGAATAGCAGCATCCGTCACGTCCGAACATTGCTGAAAGTTCCATGCCTAGACGTGGGCATCCGCGATAACGTACGTCTTTTGTGGTTTCCAGCTCACTGTCGTGATGCTCAGCTTGTAGCTCGATCCATGTTTGTGCAGAAGGGCCGCACTGCGAACGATTTAGCTCGAACCCAAGGTTTCAAGCCGTCGGCGCTGGAGGAGCTGTTGAATTCCGTCTATGGAAGACGAAGGGTTGTCAAACGAAAACGCATGGCCAGTGAAGAGTGTTCCCAGGAATAGCTATGGAAGAGCGCATATCGCGGCGAACACTACCGCCCACTGAAACCTGTGTAGACTAAGCGTCTTTCGGTAGGAGCAATGTACCGATACACACTGTCCCTGGAGTTGGGCAGGGATGACTTCGAGTTATGTAAAGATACGCATTCTCTCCAGATTTTGCGGTTAACTCTGTATAATTGAACCTCTTATCACGTTATGTAGAGTAGGTACCTTTAATTTCCACATCATGTGCTTTTGAATTCCAATGGAAGATTCACAGTTGACGACTTCCCGCGGGGAGGACGACATGGTGTCGATATACGGTATTGTTGCTCCATTCTTCCCCAGTTCCATTCTCACGTTCGAGATGATGAATAACAATCGCCGGCACATCCCAGACACACCGGATGACATATTTCATTCTGCACAGTCGCAGCATCTCCCTCCTTCCAACACGAAATATGGAGGTAAAGACGATTATAGTGGTGCTTACAGGACAGTGAGTACGCAGCAGGTGTTTGCAGAGCACAGTCTATTTATTCGAGCCTTGGTGCATCGTTTGACGGAGGTCAGGAAGGCGTCGAAACTATGGCTCAAAGAGGGCGCAGCGACGAGTTTGTACCATTTATTATCCATCGAAAAGGAGTCCGTGACGGTAGATGTGTTGCGCCGCGCGAATGCAGCTACACTTCGAGCGAAACCTCTGGATGAAAATGTAGGCGATATTCGGAACCTCCTGGAGGAACTGAACCTTCAAGAAGAGAACGAGGATGATTCCAAGACGAACAGCAACAGCAATCGACTACAGCTACCGTTAACACCTCCGGGAGCCTTCCCTGTCTGGCCTTTTCGGACGGAGACAGCAGGCTGTACCCCGTCCGAATTGCTCAACATCAAATCTACAGAGCAGCACGAGGTCTCGGAAGTGTACGACATGGCTAGTGGAAGTGGTGCGAGTACTTCTGGGGGCAACGAGGAGGAGACGTCGTTTCCGGAGGATGTCGTGGAGTTTAACAGAGAGACGGAGCTCGATCATCAGACCATCACATCAGCGAATATTGATCTCATTGATTTGGTGCAGTTCGAAGGTTGTGTCTCGTGGATGGAATATGTAGTTCGTCTTGTGTCGGAGCTGTTAAGCTCACCGTTCGAAGAGTACGTGCCTTGTGGTTCTTGGGCGATATCATATCAATGAAGAATGTATGTTATTTTTGCATCCTTTGCTCCCAGCTTTGTTTTAGTGGGATTATCGACAGCCAATGTCATTGCTTCCTCGGTTATCAATCGACTCGTTCAGCAGGTAATATCGTATTCTAAGAAAGACATTGAAACAGCATCAGCCTTATTGGAACAAGCTGTTCAGAATGCTGATGTATCGAATGATGGCCAGGAAGAAGAGGAAAAGATTTCTAAAGAGGATGAAACTCCAAGCGCTGACGCAACTATCACATTAGGTGTGTGCCGAAATATCCATCAACTACGTGTTTGTTGGGTATACTTGGATCGTTTGGATGAGCCGCTGCAAAAGTGTCGCGGATATGGAGGTCAAGTGTTGCAACAAGTGAATGAAGTACTTGAAAAGCTACGCCAATCACGCCAAAAAGTGCAGCATTTGTTATGGGCGGTCAACGCCTGAGTATCGTGGCGCTTGTGTATATCAGCTATAGCAAGGGAAAGATGTCAGGTTTTGAACATAAGGCCGAATGAGTTGAATGTTGTCAGAGCACGCGTGCTATATCAGCTTTCTCCAATGGTCCTTACTCCATTCGGGATCGCTCTTGCAACACGACGCATTGAAACTGTGCATTACGTTGATCGCTTGGTGGCGGTGACGATGTAGGAACTACCCGCATTATATTTACCCAGGGTGTGCACATTCTGCGCACCAAATACGTTCTCTAGCGACCGAATGACATCTTTGTGGCAATCCCAGTTCGTGGCGTAGCCGAAAATCAACCGGACTAACGGATTGAACACGCTCAAGATTCCTTCAAAGCCTTTGGAGTCCAGTACCGCGAAAGTTTTACCGTTCCTTAGGCCCCGGTAGACTTGCTTAATTGCTTCCTCATGTTCTGGAACAGCTGTCAGTGATAAAGTGCAGATTGCACCGTCAAGGGAATCCTTCTCGTACTCCTGAATCGCTGCATCCTCTCGATAATACTCAATGTTCGTCCAGTCTTGACTTTTCGCCTGTTCTTGGGCTGTTTTCAGCATTCCTTCACTGTAGTCCAACGCAAAGATCTTGCCATTGGAACCAACGCGCTCTTGCAAGTACTGTAAATTACCGCCGTTACCACAGCAAAGATCCAAAATGGTGTTTCCAGAGGAAATGTTGCAAGCCTCTACAGTTTTCTTCCGAAGTTTATTTTCCTGACCACCCAGAACGAAGAACATCAAAACCTTGTAGGCCCAAGAGCTGGAACCCCACCAATCGTAAATGCTCTTGCCATAATCCAATGCGGAACTCATTTTTGAATCGAATCACGTCACGTTGCAACACCCAGATAGAACGTTTCTCCACTTGTAACCTCAAGAGTGCTCTTGCACGTGATGCTAGTGTTCACCACCAAACCTTACCAGCTGAATACACTGTACCATCGTAATACTCATCATCTCGTAATGGTCTGTCCTTGAGTACTATAGATACTAGCAGAACAGTCGCAACAAGGTAAGAGTGCGAACATGTGCTCCAGCACCTGTAGTGTAGTGGTGAACATGGCTGCTTCCCAAGCAGTCGCCCCGGGTTCGATTCCCGGCAGGTGCATTTTTTTTGCATCCTTTTCCTTACTCGACTCAAGCCTCACCCACCTGTTGGAAGGTGCATATACAATATAAACCCATCGCACTCACTTAGTAGCACCATATTGGCGCCAGATGTGCTTCTTAATGAGGTGAATCAGCTCAACTTCACAAACTCAACGTTGGTGGAAAGGTTCCGTCGGATACGCTATTTTCACAGTGACGACAGTGTATTGTACAGCCTTATATGGAGGAATGATACTGCATTGATTGTTGCGAAGGGAAGGGTAGTAGTTGGTCTTTATTGTGGGATCTCAATAGAGTGTCGTTTTGTTGAAGTTGCGAGCTCCAGAGCCGTTTACCATTCATTCACGCGCTGTATACGCTCTGTATTCACCGTATGTTTAAGGATCCCATTGGTCGTCTGATTGTAGGCGTACGGACGAGTTGAGAGTGTTGTAGGAAGAGAGAGAACGAAAAAATAAAAGGCAACAATGTCGGACTGGGAGAATCAACCGCGCAACGCGGAGGAGATGACGCAGCATGCGCGTGTGGAAGAGGTAAATACAATGATAATTTTGCCTTTTTCTTGTATCAAACTATTGTCAATAAAGGACGCGGCTTTTTGTCTCTCTTTTCTTTCGTTTGTGTGGTTTTGCAGCTTAAGCGACGAGGTCTGAAGCCAACGAATTTCCCAGATCAGGATGCGAAACTTTTACAAAAAGAGTTTGATAACGAATTTGAGGCAGAAAAGGAAGAACGTGCTAAGCGCCAAGCTGAAGAAGCCGAGAAACGTCAAGCTGCGGAGCAGGCCGAGAAACGAAAGAGACAGTTAGAAAGACAGTTGGCGGATGAATCCGATGCCGTGGCTAACAACCATAGGGCGGCTGTTTACATAGATTTGATCAATTTCAATCTAACGCCACCAGACTTGGTTGTTGAGTTGGAGGACACGGTTGCCATAAGAGCTTTGGTAAAAACATTAAGACCCAATATGTCCGTCCGTTCCTTGGATCTCTGTCGCTGTAATCTCAGGGATGATGTTGGCGTGGAACTGGCCACAGCAATGCAAAGCAACAGATGTAAGTTACAGCAGTCAGCTCCTCTGTTTAATTTTGCAATGATCAATGTTGTGCTTTGCCCCCGAAATAATGGAGAATGCAGTTATGGTGAAATTGGACCTGGACGGGAACTTATTCACATCAACAACTGCCAAAGTGCTTGCGAAAGTGATTGAAACAAACGATACCCTGTTGTCGTTGAGCTTAGAGCATAATCCGTTAACGAGCAAGATGAAAAACTTTGAGGGACTGGAAGCTATGACTGAAGCATTGAAGACGAACACTACTCTCCATACAATCGATTTATTCCAGACAGGGCTAGGGTCACACGGAGGCAAGCTCTTACGAGAAGCTCTGGAGGAAAACGACACTCTCCTGCGCTTACAGGTGTCCAACACAGACGGTATAGAAATAGATGATCTAGCATACATAAAGGACAAGTTGAAACGCAATCGGTATGTGCACATGGTTGTGCGAGCATTGTAGCCGTGCACCTCAAACTCCCCATTGTGTCTGCGTTCGCAGCAAGAATGTGACTGACGTGAGAGCGCAAGCAAAGAAAAAGAGAGCAGAGGAGCGGAAGAAAGAGGCAGAAAACGAAAGGAAGAAAGCTGAATCCGAGAAGCAGCGAACCGAAGAAGAATGGATCAGTAAGCAGAAGGAAAAGCGAAAACAAGAACGAGAGGTGAGTTCCCGCCATCGGCTGATTTGTTTTTCTTTTGTGTTGACCCTAAGACCGATGCAATTTTATTTACAGCGAGTTGAACGTGAAGAGTACCTCGCCGAACTGGAAGCGAGTAGGCAAAGAGAGGCACGGGAAGCTAAATGGAGAGAAAAGGAGAAAGCCAAGAAAGATGCTGGGTCGAAGAAGAAGAAAAAGTAATACACAATACGTGAATTTTTGCTATGTATGTTATTGAAGTAGTCCAGTCTCAGCTTAGATGCCTAGCGCTTGTTCAAACACGAACGTATGTGCCAAAAGACACCATTGGCGAAATTACTAATTATAACGAGCTTGTTGCACGTCATTGGATGCACAATCGCTTGTGCGTCATTCCCATTTTTTCCAGGCGGAACTACTTGTTTGTCGCCGATGTGTCCACTATCTCTTCCATGCGCTGTAGCACGGGTACACTTGCTTCTCCTTCCCACTTGGTGGCACTGATTTCTATCTTTTCCGACATGCGCTTCAGCGTATCCTGAAGCAACCACACGATGCTATGCATAACGATTCTGCCAAAAGAATTTGCTACCAATGCAAACGTCCATACCTGTAACATATCTGCAAACTCATTTGCCATATCCTCCATCCTCTGTTTCATTGCATCAATTTCTTCGTCTTTCTGACGTATTACTTGATCCTTTTCATTACACATATCTTCATACGCGACTCGTGCCTCAGCTGAAGAGAGTTAGTAGGGGAGAAACGATCAGAATTTCCCCAATATTCTTGTCAAAAATGTATCCTTTGTTTTGATTACTCACCAAGTTCGTCTTTTAACGAGTGGATCTTCTCTTCTAAGTCTTGTATTTTCTTCATATAGTTTTCCTCCATCGCCTGAGAACGCAAAAAGAGTTGAACGATACACCCTTCTCAAAAACAAAACGACAAACGCTACCGTTCGAAAATCACCCTCTAGCCCTGGTAGAGAAAGAAAAACCGAAAACTTACCTTATACTGTCTTGTCATATCCGCCGTTACATCAAAGAGTTCCTGTTCATGACTCTCCACATCCTGTCGAACGTCCGCCACGCGAGATTGGAGCTCGCGCTTCGCTCGCACCGCTTCGCTTGTTTGCATATTCTGTTGGGCTGTATGATGTGGATAAACGTGACAATGGAACCATCATGGAGCTTTGTGTATACGATGTTGCGACTGCGCCCAACGTACCCAGTCTCATTTTCAGCGCCTGTGATTGTAATTGCCACGCCTTCGCCGCCTGTTGAGGATCCAAGTCGGATCCATCACCTCCTCCACCTGTTATATCATGCAAAGGAGCCATAACAGGCGTCAAATAAGCTGTATACAGCCCCACATGGAGGTCGCTAACTCACCTTTTTTCTTGCCGCCTTTCTTTTTCGGTGGCATTTTCCCGCGCGTACAGCAGGGGAAAATCACTCAATCAAACGGTGCTTTCCCACCCGAGCGATGCATACACTCTACAGTCTCAAATCTGGCTGAAATCAGCGCGTCCACAATGAATAAACGGCAGGTCCCAAGTTGAAGTTGAAGTAAAAGTCTCCGAAAAGATTGTACGATTGCGCTTTTCCGTCGGGACCCTCCTACATTAGGCTGGACAATAAAAGGGAGGAGGATGGAACGAGTTGTAATAGTGGTGTGAAAATGTCGGCAACGAACCCCTCTTGAGGGGTCGGTCGATGGTCATGGCTGAACGAACTCCAGAGAGGGAGAGAGCCTCCGAAAGAGGCGACTCATCCTCACTTCCTAATCGCGTTTCGGATTTGAATGCGCCATTAAGTGGACACAATGCAGTTCCACCTCCACGGGACCAAGTTATGGAAGCCACTTTTTATGATTCTGATGATTCTGAAGAGGTGTCATGGGCGGGCGACAGTCCCGGGAGCTTCGGAATGTCGCGACCCAGTTCCTTCCACAACAACTTAGGTACGTGAGGAGGAAGCGTAATTTATTGCTCTCTTGCTGTTTGTTATTGAGAGACATTTTGGTGTTGACGGGAAGCAGATGCTGTGGCCAATGGAACGCGCATGGAGAGTGTACGGCAAGAGCCGAGTACACATCGCAATGTTAGAATTATACAGGTACGAAGTGGTATCGTACTGTTTGCTTCTCTGTGTTAGCCAGCACTGTTTGGATTTCAAATGCAGAATTCCCCTCCGGATGCCGGGAATGAGAGCATTCTTAGTGATGATTCAGTGTCTGTGGGATCTGGCGGAGACAGTGGCTTCCATGTGGTGAAGCACCACTCGGATCTGAGTAGAAATGCCATTTTGAGGCAACACCAGAACCAGCTAACCGGAAGCTCGAACAGAGTCAATTCAAACTCTGGAAGATGGAGTGCAGTTGATGGACACGCGAGGGCTGGTAGAACTTGTGATGTTGGTTCTGAGGGATTTGGAGCGGCTTCACCAGTAGACATTCCTGGGAGGCCGGAAGGAGATGATGGTGAGCTGGGTTTCATTGACATAACAACTGAGGCTAGAAGGAATGATGACTCTGCTGTAGTATCTCCAGAGTCTCAAGATATAGATACTGAAGATAACCTCTGTAGTGCTGTTGAAGGACTGGGTGCGAGTCATGGCGTCTGCATCGAAAACGTAAGAAACAGGCATGCAGCGTATGATCAACCGGAAACCAAGTGGGCTACTACCTCCTCCCGTAGGGAACTCAATGGCATTGTGGAAGGAAATAACGGCGAGGCAAAGGGATCGGACGTCGTTTCACACTCCATTTTCTACAACGGCGGTGCAAATGGTTTCGATGCGAACAATAGCGATAGTACAGATATCGATGATGAAGATCATACCAGCGGTCATCATTATGAGAGTAAGCTACGGGATCCAGTGTCGCAACAGTACCGCACACTTAGCGGGGATAAGTCGCATTCAGCTCTTCAAGAAACAAAGATAGTAATGCCACCTACGCAGAAGTCCCCTAACACGCAGAGCTCATCCGGAAACCAACATACGGCTGCACCAGAAGCCGGTATACACACGCTTATTCCTAAACAAAGGATGCAGCTTCTCTTTGAATTGTGGTCAGTAGCCTCTGGTCCTATTCGCAGTGCATTCATACAGGCCCTGATAGAGCGTCGGTTGGAAACGAATCATTTGGCCCATTCTCTTCGCGAGTTTGCCCACGGGCACAATGAAGATTTGCTCGCTGAATTAGTTATCGAGCCCCCGCTTCCGCTACGCGGTCAACAACCCCCCGCTGAAGTCCAAGATTTAGCCAGACGCCACGACCTAATGGACTTGATTGAATGCCTTGGTGGCCAAGAAAAGGATATGTTCATCGCAACAGTTTGGTCTGCACTCAATGGAGGTTGACCAGACTGGTAGTTATTCAACGAATTCCACGATTAACCGGAAGGCTCCCCAGCCATTGCAGTCAACTGATCACGGATTTCGTGAAAACTTGAAAGCATTGTATCGAGAGTCTCTGTTGTACTCACAAATCCCTAGGATTATTAGATGCAAGAGGGACATTATACTAAGGACGAGCAGCGAACTAACCTTTGTTCAAGCGGCATGTTATTGATTGAGTTTCTCCAATTTCGTCTTCATGTTTCGGAGGTTGGCGCACATCAAAGTTTAGCACAGTGTGCGGCTGCTTCGTTGCGGATTGGATATCAGAAAAGTGCGTCGATAGATCCACTTGCCAATTAAAAGACTCTAGGGTAGGATTTTTCAGTCTGCCTTCACTACTCGCTGATCTCCATAGTCCTAACTTTTTTCCCAATTGCTGCAGCAAATAATAACAAATTCGAAGATGTTAACTTCCAGACCATCCCCTCTCATGAACATCAGATAGGAGTCGTTGGAATTACCTTTGTGAGTAGCTCTTGCAGCCTTTCATCCACGCCTTCTGGAAGTAATTTCTGGATATCTTCAGCACTTTGTAGTGTAGCACTTTGGACCAGCAGAGTGCGGATAACTTTGGCTATCTCTTCCAAGAGCTGCAACGACACGCAACGAAAACAAATTTCAAACCATTCTCATCTCTTATTTGTGGGCTTTAGATTTCTGCCATAATAACGAGTTTGAGGCCATACCTGAATAGTTTGGTTCACGGAAGGCTTCTCTTCAAAGTGGTCCGCCGCTCTGTTCACTGCTTCCTGCGCTCCCACGGACATAACAACACACACATGAATCAATTGAACTCTTCCTCATGCAGATATAAGAGCCCCGGAGAGCCTTGAAAAGACGTGTATACGCACCTCAATGAGCATTCGGTCCGTGGAACTCAGGGCTCCTACAGCGTGTTTTTCGCCATTTCCCCCCTTATCCGACGATTTCAAGTACTTTTGGTCCTTCTTCTCCCTTCTATACAGCTCCGATGGTGTGTAGGACACCTCCTCATCATCCTGGAACGCTGTATGAAAGAGATGTCGGCAGCGGAAAGTGATCTGGAGGATACTCTGGAGGCCCTCTTTGCTCTGAATATACAGCAATGCATTCAATGGATGCTGCTGACCAGACTCATTAGCTGATGTCATTGTTATTTTATGCGGAAAAAGATAGAAAATTATAAATATTTTATTTTTTTTCTTTTTGGGGGCCACTGTATCAAACACGGTTATTGGGTTTAACTATTGTACCCTATTGAGAGTTTGCTGGGTTTATAAACTTTATATCGACTCATTCAAATAGAAAAGCCTACTGGCAATGAGCGCCAAGTTACTCAGGGAGGAGGACATGCTCCCCAGTGAATATGCAGCACATGTTACATACATCGATATCGATTGGGAGTTAATCAGATATCCGGAAGACTTGCTTCTATTCAATACCTACCACACGGTGCTAAACTTGCATTCATAGTCCGTTTGTATTGCCGAATAAAAGGAAACACATTCATATGTCAGCATCTCTGCTGTTCAGTCATTCATGAAATGTGTATGCGCTAATCGGATTCCGACGAAGAGCTCCGGGAACGACGCTTCCTTTCCTTCTTGTGGTGCTTATGAGACTTGTGCTCACGGTCGTCTTTCTTATGGTGTTTCTTGTGATGAGAAGAAGACTTGCGATGGTGCCGGTGCTTGGACTTCCTATCGCGTGATCTTGACCTTGACCTCTTCGAGGAAGACCGCTGCCTGGATGATTTTTTGTTGTCACGGGACCCAGAATGCTTGCGTTTGTGAGAGCTCTTGTGCTTAGACCGGTGCTTTCTGTCCTCAGAAGAGTCGCTATCATCCGAAGAACTTCCTTCGCTTGACGCTGTGGAGCCATCATCATCGTCATCTTTACTCTCTTTGTAATCTTCGAACTTCGGGGCCCATCCTAAAGTGGTTGCCGCTTCCAACGACAATCTGTTCCGACGATGCGACAGTTTTCGAATGTCATATTTCTTTTCGCTCTCTCCAGTATCATCTCCCTGTTTTTGCACAAGAAAACGCCAGACTCAATAAATAACAATTAATACTCCTTGTACATATTCACGTCGACATACCATTTTCTTCATTTTCGCTAGCTGCATCAAGCCCTTCCCTTGCTCTGCTCGTTCCGTTCCTTCCTGCATTCCCTCCACGAGATAATTCAAATCCTTTCTCCAGCTCAAATAGTCGAATATATGACCCCTACGTACCTGTGATTGCTGATTTTCATTTTCGTTGGCATACGGGTCGTATTTGATCACATTTCTCCATACATCCGTCGTTCCCAACGTGCTGCTCACATGCACCCGGTTGTTCGCAGGCCTGCAGCGCATCGAATAAGACAGGAAAAAGTGAGTGAATGGGACAACAAGGGTGTATATGAACGTGTATATGACATACATGCGAACTCGTCCCGCGGTGGCCGGCATCTTTCAGTCCTCTAACTACGCTAAATACACAGAGGAGACCAGATCCCCAAGGCAAGCTTAATCAACCTAACCAAGCCACATATGTACCACCCCCAAACATGGACAAAACAAGTACTGTATCCTTATCTTTGACCACAATAAAGACCCGAGCCCATTCATGGGAAGTTGAAGTTGAAGTCCGCATCAGGAATTGCTAATCTCTTTACTAAGAGTCTTTAGGCCCTAAAGTTTAGGGTAGGGCTGGATACACACACCCAGAGCCTCTCTGGACAGGGCTGGATTGCTAAAGGACTCGTCCGCGAAGGTTTGCATTCAATGTTCGATTGCGTGCAGCGTGGTATGATGATTGCTTTTCTTCAGGGATTACATCGCTCGCATTGCTGTTGGTGATAGTTGTGTTTTGGGTAAAGTATCCCAGTTGTACAAGTATTGTAGCACGGCCGGTGGGCTATCTGTCACATTTGTGTGTGATAGTTGAATACACACAAGGTGTCACACATACTGGAAATTCTCAGTCTGGAATTCAGTTACCTATCCATCTACAGTGCAGTTTGTACAGAGTACTGCACTGGAGTACAGCTGCTACAATCTTGCCGTTCAAAGTCGCATAGCAGTCAGTGACAAGTTAAGTGCCCGTTAGCCGAGGCTACGCCTTCATACGTTGTGTTGGAACCGGTAGCTGATGTGATGATAAGCCCTCGTGTCTTTCTAATTGAAGTTCCAACCCTCTTGACCACAAGTACGATGTATCTTTCCGGTGCTAATCATCCAACCTCAGCTCTATCGTTGTTTAGACCACGATGTTGTTGCATGTTTGGATTCCTGGTCGCAGCGCCGCAGCTGCCCCCATTTTCACAAATGTAGCGAACAGCACGCAGACGGGTACTTACTATAGTTGAAGTTGAATACACACAACGCAGGCAGAGTGCATGACGCATCAGAAAGTTTAACCGTGTTGATTGTGCGAAGTCACAGAAAGAAAAAGAAGAAGAAAAAAAAGGTCAAAAATTTTCTATTCCGTGAACGATTATCAACGTAGCGCTGTGGAATACATCAATCGTTGTATCGAGGTTGAAGCAGTGTCAGGAAATTTCTCAGCGATCCAGTTGAGATCTTTTGCATAGGTGCAATTCCTTTGAGCCAATTATCGGATACAATGAGGCGTAGAATGCTTAGTCAGTATCACAAACGCCAACCGGCTAACATGCAGGAGCCCCTCTCGGTGATACAAGATGCGTGCAGGGCGGGCGATGTGGCGAACCTCGAAAATTTGCTGCGCCAAGACAACCTCCCGAACCTCAATAATTGCGGCTCGATCAAGGTAAGAGACATCAATACGTGTCATGTTGTTCAGTCCTTGAGGGTCTGCTTTTCCCATGTGGTCAGGGAGATATCCCGTTGATTGTGGCAGCCAAGTCCCAGAAGGTCGACTGCATGGATACTTTGCTTACTCACGGCGTACATGTCGATGCCACGGATGAAGTACGTACATTCGCTATTTTAATCACCTACCAGTTTTACCCTATACAACATTATCTGCAGCTTGGACGGACTGCGCTATTCTGGGCAGCAGAGGGCGGTGATATCCAAAGTATGAGGCTACTTGCCGACGTTTACGGAGCTAACTGTCACTACAAAGATAAGGTTCGTCTGCTATTGCTTTTTTCCAATTAGCATATCCATAGACCACCCGTTTTGCGATTCGGCTTTCAGAGCGGACAAACCGCGCTGCATCTTGCTGCTGCTAAGGGGAATGAGGACTGTGTACAACTTCTCATCGAGAGATACGGAGTCAACGCGGCAACAGAAGACAAGGTACTTTGATCGTACTGGTCATGTTTGCTTGTAGGAGCTGAATTTCATGAGAGATTCTGCGCTCTGCAGGAAGGGAGAACACCCCTTTCACTTGCCACCCGCAACACGGCGAAGTACTTAGAGACCGTGGCTCCCGCTGCCAACAGTGGCAAGATACAAAATGAAGTAGCCAGATTGCGAGTAAGCGTTGAAAACACCTTCACTAGGCAGTTGGAAGACAAGGATGCTCAAATCGAAAAACTGACTTCCCTCCTAGAAAGAGTATGTTATCAGGAAGTATTCCTTGCCTTCGGCATCATGGATATAAGTCTCTTTCCTTGACAGACACAAGAGGATGCTAGAAAAAACTCTGATAAAGCCGCCACCTTGCAACAAGATTTGAATCGAAAGCAGGAAACCATTGAGAAGCAAGACAGTAAGATGGATGGTCTAAGGGATTCTCTAGAACGCGAACAGATGAACTCGGCCGAACTCCGCCGGGAGGTTGAACGCTTGACTCAGGACAAGAACAACCTGTATACTGAACTGGTTACAACACGAAGGAATCAAAGTACCGGTGCTAGTAGCTCAGGGCGATATGGACGAACCGGTCTTGAGTGACGGAAGGGTTTCAGGTTTCTTAGGTGGTTGCGTAGCCCAACTGAATGAAATACGTCCATATTAGCTATTACTTGATTCGTATCTTTGAATATACATTGCAATGCTTGTAATGGTTTCTTCGTTGCTGCTTCACCTCCTTCCCATTTCATCGCACTTACCATTCTTAACGCGTGGATTTCGTGCGGACCTCTACAGGCTTACTTCGTAGACATACTGATCCTCTGATGCGGTCATCCACCGCGGACGTCCTTATTATACTACTGTTTAGGTTAATGGCATATGGCATATTCTGCAACATTTATATTGGAAAGTGGAACTACTGTAGTTCCCAACGTCAAGTTTTGACGGGGGTATCAGGATGAGGGATTGCATTTTTAACGCCGCGGTCCGAGCTGAATTAACGTTCTCTTCAATTAAGGAAGGACGACCACCTCAGAAAAGAGGCTTTACGCATCTACGGCAGTGGCTATGGTTCACTCAGTTCGAGGGTGACCCTTGTGAATAAAGTTGTGAAGCTTGGGACAGATACTTCACAGATTCTGCGATCCTGCACACTTCAAGTTAATGCATTTCTTGGTATTGTGTTGTTTCTTTGGATAAAATTTTCGATTTCTCAGGGTCTTTGTTTTCGGATTAACCTCTGCCAATTGGTTCAAAATGCCGACTGCGTCAGAAAGCGAAAGGTGTCGAGTAATACTAACGCGAAAAGAGAAGCGGGACTTCAAGAACGCACTTCGATATGGAGATATAACTAAACTCGATGAAGTCGCCTTTCAACTAAAAGCTACCTACCAGATTTACAAGGCCACTGACGTTCTTTTAACGGTACGTTCTCTGCATGCAGTCTCGGCAGCTAGAGAGATCATTGTTGAAGTGTCCTCGTCCTCACGAAGAAAAGTGGTAGATTCAAGTCGGGTAGCACGAATTGACTAAGCTACATTGTTGCAGGATACTGGACAAACCCCACTCCATTTGGCGGCCAGTGTGGGCCAAAATCGAATTGCATTCCACTTGTTGGACAAGCACAAAGCGGATGTGGACGCACCCAATGATGCAGGGTGGACACCGCTGTTTTGTGCTGCTTCTGCAGGTCACTTCGAATTGGTTACGAAATTCGTTGGAACGTACAACGCCGATCCAACGAAAGTTGATTTTGTAAGTCACTTATGGTTTCAGTGGCAATCGTTACCGGTAGTGATGAGCTCTCCTTGCAGCGCGGATACACTGCTCGTGACTGGGCGTTAGCCCATACTGATAACAGTGACGTGGGACCGCAAATTGCAGAGTATCTCTCTCAAAGAATCAGAGCAATGACTGAAGCCGATCAAAGCCGTCAAAAATGTCTCGATGAATTCTTGGAAATGCCGTCGTCGGTCTATGATCTGCCTCAGAATGTAATAGATACAGGAAGAACCATCAAAGGCAGCGGAGGCACTACGACCAGTTATTCTCATGCTTGTAGGGAACCACCAAATGATTCTGGTGACTCACGACATGAACAAAGAGGACAAAATAATTACCTATCACGGATTTGGGTACGGCATGCGGTGAAAGAGAAGCTATGGAATCAACGTTGCAACACAGATGAACCAGGAGATTCAGTCCCCTCAGTGGGATCTCAAACTACTAGTGATCCGAGGGTGGCTGTGTGCCCTGGAGGAAGTAATCCTGTTGATGGGGCAGAATCTCCCCCTGCTGGATGCCCCGAGCGAGTAGAGTCAAGGTTGTCGAACAATGCATCAACGATTGACATGAGGTACAGCGCAGCCCAGCATTCGACGGAGAGTGCAGCGCGAAAGAAGCTGTTCTCACTACTGCGAGATCAAGATATATCCTTTTTCTCACAGTTGGACAGGTACCTATCGATACATTTGCGGGGCAACGCTTTTCTCAGAGAAGATGATATTAGCGAATGCATACGGGAAGATAACGCGAAAAGATATTCGCTAATACATGCCGCCGCCAGCTGTGGCAATATAGCCTTTATGGATATGCTCATTGGGCGTTACAAGGCAAACCCGGCGTCAAGGTTTCATACTGTACGTATTTCATTTTTCGAGTGTTCTCTGTTGCCACACCGCCTGATGGAATGCTAGCCTTCCTTGCAGACTGGTGCCACCCCACTCCATGTGGCTGTTAAACATGCTCAGGAGGGTGTGGCGACAGCACTCATAGAGCGGTACCACGTCAATGCCGACTTGAGAGATTCGGTAAGCTCTTGCTCTCTCCATTCATGGATTAGTATTGTGCTAAAGCGTTTTGAGGTGATTTCAGCACGGAGTATCCCCGCTTCATGTTGCGGCCAAACATGGGAGGTTGGATCTTTTGAGAAAACTCGTTAAGAAGTATGGCGTTTCCCCTGAAGGGATTGACAAGGTAAGCATCTCCCGCTTTATAGTGTGCTAAGTTGTGCGTACTCCGAGTGGCTCTGACTGGCTGCAGCGCGGGCTTACGCCGTTACATTCGGCATGCCAGGATGGGCAGATAGGTGCGGTTATTATCCTTGTGTACGAATTCCGTTTAGACAAGAATACAGGAGACGGCAAGGTTAGTCAACCGTATTCTGCCAGGCTCACTCACATTCTAAATCCAATGCCAAATTGCAGTGTGGTATGTTGCCGCTGCACTGGGCAGCCTATCGAGGACATTATGAAATCGTAAAATTCTTCATTGAGGACTGCCGTATGAGCCCCGATACGAAAGAGTCAAAGGTATGTTGTATAGTTGACGCGGTCTCCGTTCTTGGTGTTCGACAAGGTTTCTCCTCCATGCAGCAGCTAAAACGGACACCCCTTCACTTTGCCAAACAGGCGGGACATGAAGAGGTCGCTTCGCTTTTATTGCACACATTCGGAGCGGACCCAGAGTCGAAAGATGCTGTAAGTGACGGCACTAAGTTTAGGATTCTGGTAAAACTAAAGGGCCTAAATACTTGTGCAGAAAGGAAGAACTCCATTCACACGCCCATCTAGCTTCGGAAGTGGTGGTTCTCATAGCGAGATAAGCTTTTTACTATCCAGTAGCAGCGGTAGTGGGGTTGGGGCAAGTTTCGCAACCAATAGTCAAGACTTGAAACAGCGCATTAAACAAGAAGGGAAGGACCTAAGGTGTGAACAAGAGCGCCTTAAAGCTCGCTTAAGAACAGTATCGCTGCAATTGCAGGAGTTGACGGAACACGAACGAAACCTAACACGTTAGTCTCTGATTGCATATTGGGTATCACATGCAGACATGTTACCGGGAATTCCAAGGGTTGGATGGGTTCTGTAGTATCATGTAGTGTGCATACTGTACATGCACATAATGCACGTATAACTTCAAGTAGTATTAGCTGCGAGATTCGGTACACGCGCATTCTGCTACGCGCGTTTCTCGATGGTTTCCTCTCGCCGCCCTGACTTCTTCCTAACCAAAAGTTAGATTACCTTGAAGAACACACTAGCAAGAAGTAAAATCTTACGAAGTCGTTAACAAAAATAAGATGTTGCGCTTTCCCAGAGTTTGTCGCTCGAGTTGAAATCAAGAACGCCTAATTCTTTTCTACAGAAAAGACATCGAATTACTTAAAATGAAGACATCGCGCGGGTACAATACAAGTCCCAGGGAGGTCGAGCAGAGCTACACAGGGAAGCTTCTCGCTATCATTGATATGGATCACACCCTGATTAGACCCTACGGAAGTAAAGAGGTAAACCCTTATGTATATGTAGCTCCTGTCTGACCTTATGTATGACATCAGCTCTTCATTCTGCTGCCACAGATCAGCGAAGACGGGTTCGAGATTTCGTATAGTAGTTCGATCCGCGAAAAGAAGACAAAACTGTCTGAATATGTCCAAAGACGGCCCTTCCTGGATGAGTTTCTTGACATGATTTGCGACAAATTCGAGGTTTGCATTTTCAGCTCTTCAGTTGGAGAGCGCCTCTTGGCGATACTCGACCATATCGACCCTCACCGAAAAATTACACATGTGTTCGACAGACGTTGTACGGAGTTTACCGACGGTGTGAAAGATCTGACTCGTCTGAGCAGAGATCTGTCTAAGGTATTCGTAATTGACGACTATTTGAACTACGCGCCCGGGAACGGTGCTTACCTTCGCTGCAAGCGGTTTCATGGCGATCCATCGGATACGACTCTCCGAGATCTGTCTGCTTTCCTTCAAACATTCGACGATCATCATCACGACTTAGACACGTATATACATACGTTTTGGGAATTGCCCCCATAGCGTTTTGCTGACGTGGGAAAGCCTCTTCTGCTTGTGGACCTCGACTATTGTATTCAGTACCAGGCAAGTGAAAAAAGAAAAAAGAAAAAAAAAATGAGAAGTCCTCCGAAACTACCACGTATGAATGGTGGATGCTTTTGCAGAACGAGGATGAGAATAGCGATTTTAAGATTGCTTACTTCCATAGTAGTCTCGTGGGAGACGGGACGAGGATCCGATATGCAAAGAAACATCCCCAGTCGGATGAATTTTTGGAAAGGTTAAGCGCAATTTACGAGGTGTGGTTCGTTATTCCCGAAACCCTTCGGGTTAAGGAGTATATGTATCCCCCACCCATGGACTGCGATGACATCGAAGATATACTCAGAGTCGTGGATCCAGAGGAAAAGACTTGTGGGATTTTCAAAGCCCCCGTCTTCGAGTGGGAGTACTTAGGTCGAAACCACGCTCAGATAACGTTTCTTGGTGGTATTCCTGGGCAACGCAAAGGGGAGGGGGTCGCTGACTTATTGGAACTCTTAACCTCCGCACAGGCCACACCCCCAAGGTATCGCAAAGCGAGTAGAAAACAACGACGTCCTCCTCGGTATCCCATCCTGCACAGGACTAATACAAAATTTGAGGAGCTTATTATAAGCATGGAGTCTTCCCGCTAGTCCACAACGTCACTGCGTCAGTTGCTATTGTGGCGGACCCAGATGTACACAGTTGGAAATCGGTGATAGCTTGATCTTCGTTTCTTCTTTTCTCTTAGGTGTGTAGTAACGGGACTGATTGTAATAGCTACACAAGAAAAGGTCAATTTACGTCGCATGTTATAGGTGGAGATGGTAGGTGGGTGAGTGTGGTATACAATGTACTACTACGTGTAGAGTGCTGGTGCCCAGTGCTGTAAAAGGAATCGCTATCGCATACAGAGACAGTAGACGATGTACGATGCTGCTTATTCAGCGTTCAGAGTATCCACATTGAACTTGGGTCATCCTCCTTCAGAGTTTCTCTCTGATGCCTACTTATCGTCATCCTCCTTCAGACTCGAGAAGTTCAGAGTTTCTCGCTGATGCCTACTTATCAGGCTTGTTTAAGGCCTCGAGACCGTGTTAGTACTCTTTCTTACTTTGGCCGAGAACGTAAATAGGGAGATGCGGAGACCTCACTGAGGTCATTTACAATCACCCAGTTACTCTTCCTGGCCATTTGGTCAAAATGTCAACACCGCATTCTTGTGTTCTCAGCTTTACCTGTAGACCTCTCTCGGATCCAGGACGAAGCTCCATATTTTTATATGGAGTTATGTGATACCACCTATGTTGGTATGCGAACAAGAACAGTGTTATGCTGCGATGAATGACATAGCAAAAATATCGTTGCATAGGATCCGTTGGCCTGATTCATCTACGCCCGCATCCAGACCTTCCCGCAGGTGCGACCTCGTTTGGTGACGCGGTCTGCGAGAGGTCGCCGAGAGGTCATGGTTTGATCTACGGAGAATCTACGGGCACACACGCACACACACACACACACACACACACACACACACACACACACACACTCAGGTAAGTATGCATACATATGATAGAAGGATCCATTTATACAGACTTATCTTCAAAACTGCCATGGGTTTGGAAGTGTAGAACACTACAAGGTGGTGAGAGCAGATGTGAGAGCAGATCTTTTTTGCTCCCCAATGGATTCCCCTCGCAAGAGTCAGACCACTTTTCTTCGAATAGCTGCTTGTAATCTTTCAGACATCACTAGAGTCAATCAACTTGCTGGCAGCCAAGGCTTGATACATCTTCATGGATTGGCGATGGTACTTGCACAATGTACGGTGGTGTGAGTTGTGGTGGGTATTGTTCAGTACTGAATCAGTAGTAGGTCGTCTTCCTCAAGTGCGCCAACTGCAGCGTAAAATACCTGTCATGTTCCACTCGGGTATTCATGTTTGTTTGCTTACAGAAAGTTGAAGAACAATAAAGCTGTTGATGGCACAGTGCACGACGAACTAAGAGCAAGACTGTCCCCGAGCTTGAGAGAAGCTTCGATTTCTAAAGCACCCGTATGACGAGAACTGACCATACAGAGGAAGCTACAAACCAACTTGAACTAGGGAAAAGCGTTCTACCGTTTCAGTGTTCAACTAGTATGGACTCCGGAGCAATGCAGGTGCGAATGGTGATTTTTCTTGCCCTGCTTCTGGCTTCTCGCTGTCGTGCAGCTCATTTGACTTCCGCATCACCTACCAAGTCCCCCTATATTAGCCCATCAGCTTCTTCGACAAACTCAATTACTAGGACTCCTACTTCGACAAGATCGATTACTTCCACTCCCACCAGCACGAAGACAATTACTGCAACACCTACCTCTACGCGGACTCTTACCGCCACTCCGACACCAAGTAGAACCAATACGCCTACTAGCTCACCATCTCCAGTACCAGCGAATGTCGAACCGGAAGTGACGGACAAGGACACTTTCTTCGTCTGCAAGGCTACATTTGTTGGTGTTGGGGATGACTATTTTAGAAGCCGCAGCAACCAGTACCGCCATCCAAAGGACACTGAGAATAACCGTCGTTTTTATCCACCAGGCTCTCAAAACAGGGTTCTGCGAGAAGTCTTACACCTCAAATCCAATTCTACTTTCTTTATCAAAGAAAAGGATAAAGTAGAATTGCTCAGGAGTACACAGGACAGCACGACCGTTGACATGTTAGTCTTCGTTACACGAGAGGGAGAGAGCCAAATTCAGGGAGACTCTGAGTATAGCGTTAGGCAGGTCGAAGAAGTGAGGAAGGTAATGGACCAAATACAGAGACGAGTAAATAGTGCATCTTATGAGAACGCCTTTTTCGCCAAGTTTTCGAGAGAGGAAAATGTACCCATCAATGTGAGTGCATCTTCGTTTGGAGAAGTGGTCTACGAGCGTATGATTGCTCCTGCAACCTTGGATGATGATGAGGAGGTCGAGGAGAGTAGTGGGGTTTCGGTTGATGTAGGTGCTGGGCTTGTCGTTGGTATCATATTTGGTATTGTGGCAGTTTTAGGATGTGGTGGAGTAACAGGGAAAAAGTACGTGGTGGAAGAGGATGGCTGCGGGGGTGTGCGAGTTTTTAAAGTGAGAAACTGAAACCAGTTGCCGTGAATACAAAAAGCAAAAAACTTTATCTATGGCAACCTGTAAATAAATGCAATGACTCTTTGGTCAAGGAGTAGCATTCGTTGGGGTCGTGGAATGGAACGTAAGGGGTTCACAACTTGTGAATCACAAGACGATTAACCGTCCACTACAGTAGCAATACTGGGGGCTATCTGTCACATATGTGTGTGTGTCCACTACTGCTAACTGCTACACTGTACTTCTACTGTACCCTGTCTTCGCACCAAGTGATACAGGTACAGTACTGCTTGATGCGTTCCAGTATTTACCTTTTTTGTCCTTATGGTAGGGCTTTTCTAGAGTGCCGCCTGCTCGCGAAATGATCCCTGTGCCGGCAGGAAGCATAAACTGAACCAAACATTTTCGGTATTCTTCCCCTTCTGCACTTTTTGACGACACCGGATCTGCTTATTTCGTGTCTGTCTCGCCCAGTTGTCTTCACATTCCATGTGTATTTGTTCCTTTCAACATTTATGCGTCTCGCGCCGGGAACGTTCAGGTTTCAGAGAATATTTGCCGTGGTGGCGTGCTAAGAACCTCGCTTCCTCAATATGGATCCATGTCTATCCTACCAACCCAGCCATTTATGTTGTGCTCGCATCAATTGTCCACGGCGCGCGCTTTTCAATCGAGAGGGAATTATCCGTCATTGTTGCACTGTCTTCAGCGCTTATCACCTCACCACTCCGCCTGTGCTTGCTCCCTCGAGGGAAAGTTTCAAAGTGAACTTCTTCCGAACAAAGTGAACGCAATGTTTGTCGCCTCCTGCTGCGACAAGTCGTCGCTTCAAGAAGTTTTATAGCGTATACAGTAAGGTTTAGATGCGTTTTACTGCGTAGACAGCATACTTGATAGTGTGGCATTGACGCAAGCGTATACACAGTAAGCGGGGGTCCTCAATAATGGCTCAAGCAGGAGGTGGAGGGGGGCTTTCCAAGCGTATTCAAAAGGTAATGCATGTTTGCAGCTTCATACAGTGCATTTAGGACAACCAGTGCTCTTTCGATGCTATCCTCAGTATGGCTATGCGCTTTTTTCTGTTTAGACTGTCATAAGATACCTGATACAGGCTGGATAAACCAATGGGGTCCCATGCACCCTTGTAAACCCTTTTTGTCGTTTTCATTGAGCTCCTCATTCAAGCTTATTGGGAGTAAATAAAGCATGAAATCCTATCCAGCATTCCGTTCGATACCTCCTCTGGGTATTCACGGAATTTTTTGTGCATTCGATTGGTTCAGGAAATTCACCGTCTTCAAAGTGAACCCGTCGAAGGAATTGAAGCCAAACCCTTTGAAGATAATTTAAGATATTTCGATGTTACTTTAGAAGGACCCTCAGAGTCCCCTTACAAAGGTAAGTTATCCGAGTTAGTAAGTCGTGGATCTGGCAAGTCGGGATTCGTAATTGTGGATTTTGTCACTTCAGGTGGAAGATTTAAACTGGAATTATTCTTACCAGAAGACTATCCTATGGTACCTCCGAAAATTAGGTTCCTTACAAAGATTTATCATCCAAACGTTGACAAATTAGGGCGAATCTGTCTGGACATTCTAAAAGACAAGTGGACACCGGCGCTGCAGATCCGAACAGTGTTACTGTCTATCCAGGCTCTAATGTCAACTCCAAATCCGGAAGATCCGCTGGATGCGCAAGTAAGTGAAATCGTTGGTTCGTCTTACCAGGAAAGCGCCTAAGTCGTCTATGCTATGTCCTCGTTCAGGTCGCTGAAAGATGGAAAGTAGATCTTCCAGGTGCCCTCCGCGCAGCCGAAGAGTGGACGGAAAAATACGCAAAGCCTCAGTGACGCTCCAATACACACGAACAAGACACGAACATCGCGTTGTTTATTATTATGGCAGCTTAAAATCAAAATGTTCTCGTTATTGCAAGCAGACCTGTACATACATTAATCACCAGACCCATGCTCTGGAGGTGGAAGAATAGTTATTTTGTTCTGAGGAATCGCCTTCAAATGAGACTGCCACGTAGCAGCCACATGTAGATTAGAGGCATCAAACATCGCCGAAAGGGCGTTTCGGTTGAAGCTGCGTTGTGGGTCTTCGTTAACATTAGACCGAAAACTCCCGGGTTTGCGAGAGTCTTCGGAAGGCAGATGCTTTGGTTTCTTACCAGCGTAGTATCTTCTGTTATGATCGTGATTGAGGAATTCCCATGCTTGCTTCTCCCGTTTTTCGTAGTGCTGGACAACTCTCCGAACCAAGCCACTACCGCTACGTGCAATTGTGAGCATGCGATCGAGAGTTATAGGCTGGAGTCGAGAAGTAACCCGCTTCCATATCAGTTGATTGCTTGACTCAGAAATCAGACTCGTCTTTGGGATTTTCTTAACCTCCTTAGCACAGTGGCAGTAAGATTCATGAATCTCATAGCATTTTAACAAATAGACGGGAAAAACATCTTCTGTTTTATCCTTCGACGATCTGGCGGCCTCAAAGTAAGTTTTCCATGAAAGACTGTTTCTATAAGCAGTGGGTAGAACTCGCTGAAACTGTCCTCGACGAGCATGCTCTTGCTCAAACCTGGAGATGAGCAGACGATCTTCTTCTGACATATCTAGCGTATCAAGAATGGCTCTGCGCACAGATCTTGGGATGAGATGAGTGTCCACTGCTAAGTTGATATAATTAGGATAGTCCTTCCACACAGTTTTTCCGCTCTTCGCATATCCTTTGATTAAGTCAGAAAGGTTAGAAGGCAACGCTTTGTTACCAGACTCTTGGGCTGGTGTAGAGAAACTTGAGCGAACGTTCTGATATTTGTCGGAGCCGGTTCTCGCTTCTGTCTGTTCATCGAAAGCAAGGTCGCCATCCAATTTGCGCGACCCTTGAGCAGAAATTCGCCTCCTAATTCTGTCGGTTGTCGATTCAGGTCTGCTCTCTTCCTGACAGTCTCTGTGTAACCGTGTCCTTGCTACACCCACCAGTTCTTTGATCTCCTCCGGCAAAATGGGTTCGTATACCTGTACAAACCGACAAAGCCGAGTAGGATAGCCTAAAGCCAAGTTTATCCACAGGCCAATCCCATTGGACCGAAGGTCGGAATCGACCAAATTTCCAGTATCATTTCCATCGAGACCGAGGAAATCGTACAGCACGAGCAACCATTTCTTATGAAATTCCATTGACACCTTCTGTAATTTCTGAAAGCATGCCTCGCAAACGGACTCTTGCGAAATATTTTCGGACTCCCCTGATCTAGGTCTGGGTGAAGCAGGAGGAGAATCATCCGTTTCTGGTAGCCCAGCAATGCGCGGTAAACTGATGGCCTGTTTCGCTTGGGGTTTTGACTTCCTGGAAGTTGTTGCCGAAGTATGAGCGGGGCGATGAGCATTACTTTGCTTTTTTGCCCTGCTCAAGCCCTTCGCAGTTGCTGGAGTAGACTTGGTTGATTGGGGATGATCTGCTTTCTCGTTACCGGAGGCTGCGGGTACGTCAATACTCTCTGGAGAGATATCCAATACACTCTGTTTTGAGCTGAAAGTAATAGCCGGAGGTACTCGGCAGCCCACTAAAGATAGGAGATCTGAGATCACTTGGGATTTGACTCGAAAATCAAGCGGGCTGTCAATCCCGAGAGAAGGAGATAGATTAACTTCGAGGAGCCACGGTTTCAGTCGGTCATCTATCATGATATCAAAACCGAAGAGCTGGAAACAATTATCATGCGGGAAAGGTACGTGCCGCCGTGTCGCTTGGACAATCCGCTCTTGAGATGAGAGTAATGTCTTCGCTACCAGGTCTTCTACCTTACACCAGAGTGCATCCACATCAAAACCCTCGGACGATAAGCGCTTCAGCAGAGCCGAAATAGTCCATTTATGACCTTCACCATCTCCTTCGATTTCGTCCGTCTCGGTATTGGATCCTTTTCCACTGGAAGGACCTTTAGACTGTCTAGTACCAGAGCCTATTACGTAGTCTTGGTTATGTTTGTTGATACTATAGTTAGTCAAGTGCATGAACTTATCGTTCAGGTTGTTGATGTTGTCATCGTACTCTCTCGTAGCAAAACGTGTCAATCCTTGGCGATGGACGTACACGACCAACGGGTCAAATGACGTTACCGCAACATATATACGGATGTCGAACTTAAACCCATCGATCAGAAGAGGATTCTTGATGTACCTGCTTACGATGCATGTGTCTGTAGACGGAAACGAACTACTCATGCTGGGCGAAGAAGGGCTCGAGGGAGGAGAACCTTCGTTATGCTGGGACTTGTTCGAGGGAGACAAAGGATGTGAAGAGGAAAAGACTGGCGAATCAACATCAACGCCTGAAGCCTTGGCAGCAGCAATGCGCGCAATAGGGTTCGAAGGGAGATGGCTTGCTGCCAACCTTTCAGCTGATTGTCCATTGGCCAACCCTGCTTGAACGTCGTCATCATCCTCTTCCTCGTCTGTATCAACTCTCTGGCCGGGAACAGCAGAAGCTTCTCTTGACGTTCGCTTGGGTTTGCCGTTACCAGCCAATGGTGGTGGAGGCAGTCCCCCTCCTGAGTAGCCATTTCGACATTGGGTCAAGTATATTCCTCGTCCTTGGGCAGCTCCTGAGGGCTTTACGATCCATACAGCTTCCTGAAGCAACACATAAAGGAAGGACCCATCTTTCATGAGATCCAGCACAAGGCATGACAAAAAAAGTTGAAAGCTTACGGGATCACTCTCGCATATTTGATTAAAGGCAGATGCGTCTGACGGAAGTACATAAGTAGCCGGTAGAAAATCGAAATGCTTGGCTCCGTACGTTTGTGACATCCGGTCTAAATTATGAGCAAGTGAATCTGCAAACAGGCCCAACAAGACTTCGTGTGAGTAATACTCGTAAGCGTGAGATCGTTTTCCGTACCTTTCCTGGTCAGCTCGATAGACCACGGGAATTGATTAATCTTCTGAAACCGGGTCATGCCTTTGTAATCGTGAGTCTTCATGTAGGCAGATATCCACTGCAGGTGCCAAGGCTTCTGTTGTGTGATACCCAGTGTCTCTAAGCACAATGGTATTCGCAGTGAAACCGATTTTGGAGGCACTTTGCCTTGCGATTTTCTGGTTCCTAGTCTCTTGTTCGTTCCTTTCCTGTTCGACTTGCGCCAAGCACCGTCTTCCTGCAGTCTTAAAGGCTGTTCATACGCAGAAGTAGACGGTGGCGGTGGAGGACGACTTCCCTTGGCCCCTTGCAAAGCCTGCTTATAGAACTGACTAATACGCTGCTTGCTCCCTGTGTCTTCTTCCGAAATATATTCGGAAGACAGTGCGAGTTGGAACCCATTCGTTTGTAATATGGCATGCATCAAAGGTGACTGGCTATTGCACACGGAATAATACATTACAGGCTGCAGGCGAGGTTCCACCGAGCCTGTGCTAAGGTCTTTCTCAGACAACGTCAGAGGTCTCGTGGAAAGACCTGCCGATTGCCTCTTACGACTGGCTTGTTTGACTTTCCTAAGCGCCATCATTAGTTTCGAGAACGCTTGTCGGCTACTCCAGGCCGTTTCCGGGTCGGATTCTTGGATCCCAGAAAATTGGACCACGAGGCCTCCATTGATCATAGCCTTCCTAAAACTGAACGTAGGGGTACTAGATCTCCCTTGGAGCTCTTGTAACGAAATTAGACTTCCATGTTGTCGGACTGGAGCTTCATCGTCCTGGGGGTCCTGTTGCTCGCTCGTAAAGACGGGGACTGTGGTGTTCCGTACGAGGACCGACCGCCGCGGTAGAGAGGCGACGATTTCCCTGTATTGCTGAGCTGCATAGCGACATTTATCGACTTCTCGCTGAAATTCCAGTTTAGCGCTCTCCTGTTGCTGCTCCAAGGCGCTTTTTTCCTCATTTTCACCGTTTTCTGAAGGACGGCCTTTCGATCGGCTTTTCGTTCTAGACTTGCCACGAGTCTGAGCCGACCTCGAAGGCATCAAAGGGGACGGAGAGCCGTGAAAAGGGCGTGAATGAGACGAAATTCGGTCCTGAGACGCCCCAGGTTGAAGTTGGGAGCCATTTCCTCCCGTGGCCATATTCACCGATAAGATCCATTCATCCTCATCCTGTCGCGTGTCCATGGCCACACTAATCACATTGAGATCCGAATGCCGGTAGTTGTAGTATCGAAGGAGTCCTGACAAAGCCGTCAAAAGGCATTGAAATAGCCCCACTCTAACGGCCAAAGAAAAGATTGACGGGTCTGAGGATCTACCGAGGGCTCTGAGGGCATAAGGAAATGCAATTTTGATGTGGGTATGGCGATTTCCATGATGAAGTTTGCGTATCTTCACTGATCTCAGTAGTGTTGGTGGAATTGGAATTGGGCGCTGGAAACACAAAATATGGGCGATTAAAGTCTGACAACGTTCAAACAGCGTTTTTGAAATCTAGATTTTGTTTCATTAACACCATTTTCAGGTGTTCCAGTGAGCTTTGACCGAGCACATACGATGGACGAGACGCCGTGGAGTCGCTTTGTGGAACAAGAGGATCTGGGCGCTTCGTATACGTCTGTAAGAGCTCCTCAAAGAGGAGGTTCGGGAGCCCAACGACCAAGTTTTATCGAGCACAAAGAGACTGAAACAGGCGATTCTAGTGACAATGACGACGGTTTACACGCTCGAGAGAGCCGCGCGCAGCAGGATGAAGCCCATACGGAAGAACGGAAAACTTCGATGATGTCCTCCTACGTGTCTTCTCTGGAGGCGAGTGATGCAGATTTGGTGAAACGATCCCAGCGTATATTTGGATATGATTCCCCCCACAGTGAATCCAGTAGTAATGGTGACGACGATGACGTGTACAGAAGAACCCCAAGGAAAACCCTCCAGTCGACAACGACGTCTAGTCGAGCCGAACACAAGAGCACTTCGCAACGATCAGTCAGCCAACCGCAGCGTCCCAGTGTGCAGCAACAGCATGAGTTACAGAGACAAGCAGAATACTGGAAACGAAAGTATTACGAACTAAAGGAAACTTATGATAGTACGTGTCTTGTTATCTCTGAGCTTAAAAGGTTATATGCACCCCGTGTATTGCGTCTACTGCTGCAGCAACGACAGCACAGCTTCATGACACACAGAAAGAACTTCAAACACTACTCAAATCGGATTCTCGGCGAGTGCAAGTGGATGAGAGAATCGAAAAAGAACTCACACGAAAGGACGCTCAAATCGAAGCACTCCGTTACGAGCTTGACCAGTGGAAGCAGTACAGGCAGTCCTCGTCCTGTGAAGGGCATGGAACATCGAGCACACAAACAACTAGAAAGTTTTCAGTAAACGTTGATACAGCGCGAAGTTACACTGAAGCGCATACCGAACACGATGATGGTCAAATATCGGATAGGGACACGTTCGAGGGAACGTCGCGCAATCCCACTGGAGAAGGAGTTGGAGGAACTGTACCAGAGGAAGAAAAATATGGTGGAAAAGGTGGGATAAGCACATCGGAAATTTTCAGCAGCCATCTAGGATCGACTGAGCTGTGGGATGCATTTTACGAGAAGCAGCTCGTAGTCTTTACGGATCTAGATGATGCTGCTTGTCGTGGACGGCTAATGCAGACAATTCACTCAAACTGCTTCCTTAAAGGACTGGAAAATACAGCAGTAACACTAGCTGAATGCTCTTTTCTGGCTCGGGGACGGAAAAACACACCGTTTGGAGATAAGCCTTTCGAATTCGTTGATTGTCATTTGCAATGCATTCGTTCCACTGACGGTGCAACGCTTCCTCACTCAGCAACCTCAGTATCACTGTTTCAGTGGCAGCACAATTACGGTTTATGGGATTGCAAGGAAAATGCGTGGGTACCGGGTGGCGTTTCAGATGTGTTCCCTCAGAAATCAGAGCCGACATTCGCTTTCAGCGAAAGAGTGACCTCCTATCGCGAATTGCTCATTCCTATTTTTAGCCCCGAGGAAACGGATGAAACTGAGTGCGGTGCTCACTCCGCTTATGCAACGGCATTAGTGAAATTGACTGTAGATGTGAAAGGCGGAATGTTCAACTTGGCTAATTTGGCATGCGTCTGTCTGGGGAAGATTCTACAACGTGCAGTTAGAATTGCGCTCTGTTCTCAGCGGATCTCGTTGAAATGGCGAAATCAAACCTCTGTATCCATTGGGGTTCGCAGAAAGCTAGAGAAAGAACGTGCGAATAGGCTGTTTCAAGTCTCCTTTTACCGCCTTGCGTGGCTTAGTTATCGCAACTTCTGCTCTAGGCTAGAGCAACACAATGACTCGCAAAGCAATGAGATCAAGTCCCTAACCGAAGAAAACAAGTCCTATTCGAAAAAGAATGAAGAGCTGGAGGAACGCAATAGAGAGCTCTCCCGAGAACGGGACCAACTTGAAGGAGAATATAGGAAAGTGGAACAACGCTGTTCCCGTCTTGAAACAGAGCTGCAGAGCTCCCGGGATTCAGAGGAGCGAACGGATTCTGCATGGAGGTCGCGTTTACAGAAACTTACTGCCGAGCGAGACTCCCTAGCCAAGAAGCTGCAAGATGCTCAGGATCAAATTGAACATACCGAGGAGAAGTATAATGAATCTTTGAACCATCTCAGTGATGTGCAGCATTCCCTTCAGGAGTGGAAAGACAAATGCAAAGAGGTCAGTACAGCTCGTGACAGGCTATCACGAGATAATGCAAATCTGCGCGAATTTCAACAGGAGCTAAAGGCTATACACGAGCAAGAAGTGACTAAAGCTGCACATTTCGCTGGCGTGCTGAGGCAAGCTTTCCTCGTTTATCGACGCAAAGTTTCTCGACTCTCCGCTTTGAAGGATACGTTTCTACGCTGGAAACGCTATAAAGACGTTCACCGTATGAAGATGCACAATCAATCCATACAAGACCATCTGCAAGATATCGAACGTCGCTGCTTAGAATCTGACAAGAAGTCGAGTCAGTCGTTAGTCAAACGGCAAGCAGCAGAGCTCACTGTTGAGTTATGGAAACAGCTTCACCGTTGGCATGCTAGCATTGTTAAATCTCTTAACAATACGGGCAATCGAGGCCACGAAACTCCCTCCGTGGACAACATTTGGACATCGTGTTTACGAACTCTTTCACCTGAACTAATGCGGATTGCCTGGTTGCATCTGACTTTGACCAGTAAGGGTGAACTTGATGATATGGTTGGAAACGATGCAAAGCTCTTCTGTGTTGGGGGCGTTTTGTCTGAAGTGTGCGAGCATACCAGATCTTGCTATCTCGGTTCGTGCAGTGCCTGCGTCTCTGGGTCCGATTCTGAATTCCCCATTTCTTATAACCAAGATGCTGGCGAGGCTTCACCTCTATGGTTGCCGGTGGACCTTATGGCTGAACAGATGAAGGTTTACAAGGAATCGAAATCCCAGTTTTCAAGAGGAACGTTCAGTTTGAGACCTATTTTTTCACTCGGATCTGGTAGCTCGCGAAGGATTGTCGCTGTTCTTCCTTTCACTTTGGCGAAGCCTCAGACGGATTCAGGAGATGACGAGGTCCTTGTTCTATTAGGACTCATGCTTCCTTTAAAGGCTACTGCTGGCGATAGTCACACAAACAACTTTGAGGATCGAGTTAATCTGGAGCACTCATTTATGAAGGAAAATGTTATTGCCTACCTGGATCCGTTGCTGAGTGAGTTTGTTGTGGATTACATGTCTTTGCTCAGGAAGCAGTTGTCAGACTCGCGGACAATGAGCAAGCTGAAACAACGCAACGAAACCCTGGAGGCATCAGTGGCTAACATGGATGAAGATATGCGCCAGCGAAATGAATCGCTTTGTGTATGTCTGGATAGCGTTTATTGTGCGGCGGTAGAATCAATGACGGCATGTAAGAGCATTGTAGATTTGTCTTCCACTTCATCGGACTTCCCAGCTGAGATTAGCTCGTGGTCAACTCATTTTCGTCATCAGGCCAACTCTTTATGCAAATCTTGGTTAAGGTCCGTATTTAATAAAGCAAAATCGAGCATGCATTCCTTTCAGGATCTTATAGACCAGAGATACCTTGAGTGCTTTACCATTGAATACTTGCCCCTCGAAATTCTTGAAGGCGTCAAGAGATCTGCCGGCAACAAGCAAAACGAAGATACCGCCTCGAATTGTGGAGCCGTCGTCGGCAGTCGTGCGATGGAACGGAAACATGAGGTGTCCATCAATAGCAATTTCGAGGATAACGTGAACGAGAGCCGGCGGAGCTACAACGATATCAGTTCGATTGTATCCTCTGGAGACGAGAATGGAACAATAGCTATCGGCATCCCTGTCATTAGCCAGAACGCGCGGAAGGAGGATAGTCGCTTAGGGAGCGTCGTTTTGTATGCCACTGAATCCGCCGTGACAACAAGCCCTAGCTTTGTCCACTTCGTCCTGACCGCAGTACATCCGGGTCTTTCGACCATTTGCCAAGGGTTAATTAATTGCTACGATCATGCTATCTCGCTATCGTTTGCAACGGAAAGTCTCAGTCGGAAAAACCTCCGAAATCAATCAGAAATACAGAATTTGCAGGATAAATGTTCAGAGTATGAAAGGCAGGTAAATGAAAGTGAGAGCAGTCTTCGAAACCTACAGAATGATGTCGACCACTTAAAATCTGAAAAACAGGATCTTCTCACCGATTTAGCGAATTCTCGGCAAGGACTGGAACGATTGGAAAATGTATCCGAATGCCAGAAGGAAATGCTGATCGACGTTTTGGATGTCACTCGAAATGTATTCGAGACTAGTGTTTCCGATTCTTCTGAAGATGTCGTGGTTGACGACTCAAGAGTCGAATTCCACGGGCGACAGCTTGCCGAAGTACTTTCTCGTAGTCTTAGCTATCTTGCGTCTCGGGTGCACTTTACACGGCGAGCAACAGACCATGGGTTAGAGATCGCACTAGATCTGGGTGATTCTGTGGAGCGATCAGCTCACAGAGTAGCACGTGACTTTTTTGGGAGCTCGCTAGAATCGGCTTGCGATCCGCGTTCTATTGAGCCTGCAATCGCATTCTCCTCTAAGGAAAACGTTGTTAGCGTTATTCAAAGCAACCACGGGCATGACGCGTCTCCAGGTTATTGGTTCGCGGGATCGTTCAAGGAAGTCAAACAGAAGGTGCGAGAGGGTGATGTCAACATTTACGGCCCGGCAGTAGTAGTTTTACCGTTTTCTTGCAAACATAGCAGACGGTTTGCTATACTGTGTGTTGCTCATTCTATATCCTTGCAAGGCTGGTTGGGTCAGTGCTGTCTGCATTTGGTGGAACTAGGATTGAAGCAGTTAGACTATTTCCAAAACAAGATAACTCAATCGGTTAAGAAAGAGGAAGATAACCACGTTCTGCGTCAAGAGATCAACAATCTTAGACACCAAAGCACCGCTACGACGGAGCAAGCACAGAAATTTGCTGATAGCATTCAAAGCATTAAAAGTCAAATTAGGAACACGGGAAGAGCGGAAAGAAAGAATATGTCGCTAAGTACCGGATCATATACCTCTGTTGAAGCAGAGGAGAGTATCAATGCGTTTTGTAGTGAACTCCATTGCTCTATGTCACAATCGAGCCTACTACCCTTGCGGTTTTGTGGGAGGTCGCCCGTGTCGATATCAGAACTCTCCGCTTTGAACTTAATCGATGAAAGAATTGCAGATGTGGTCGAAAAAGCGGGTGGCATATCGACGTCACTTAATTCAGTGTCCATTGCTCCTCTTTATTTCCGCTCGTCTTCGGAACTCTCATCCTGTTACTTTGAGGAGATAGCAAGCTCTGTGGTATCCTCGTTGCATTCACAATCCACAGAAGTTTCGATGATCAAGGACAGAAACGTATGTTACTCGCTGCAACCAAAGAACCATGAAGAGGTTATCCTTGCGGTTGCAACACCATGGATTGTTCCCGGGGAAGGCGTCTATGGAGGCTGTTTATTATACGCTACTTTGGATTATTCTGAAGATAATGGCTCTCTCACGGAGTTCTGGAGACCACTGTTGGCACGGTTGGCCGAGGACTTATCTTCGGAGTTGTTTGAATTTACAGAGCAAAGATGCGCGATACAGACTATGAAGGAAGGGTACTCGAGGAAAATTGACGAGGTGAAGAGAGAAGTAGAGCAACTATCATCGTTCAATTCAACTCTTCGAGGGCAACTCTCCGAGCTCAGTAGCTCCCTGGATACATCCTTAAAAGAAAAATATAGTTTGCAACAACGGATTGAAAACCTCACAGCTGAAGTAGGGCGCTGGTCCTCCTTTGCCGAGAAGAACAAGCAACGGTACCTGGACTTGGAAGAAGAAAAGCTCCAAGAGAATAAGTATCTTCGTGAAAGAGTGGACTCGCTGGAACAACACACGACGGATATGCGAACTCACTTGGACCAATCCCGGAATGAGGTTTCTGACCTTTCAGAGGAATTGAGAGGTAAGAACGAAGAGATACAGCGATTCAGGGCTGCGCTTCAGAAAGTGTCAAATCAGCTAGATGATTCTCGCAAGCAATACGCTCAAATGAGCAAGGACCAAGAAGACCTAATGGGTGACTACGAGGACGCTTGCTCCAAGATATCCGAGCTGCGACAGAGGAATGCCTCTCTGGAGCAATCGATAAAGGACAACATAGAAAAAGTTAATAGTTTAGACTCACAGGTGCAAACACTAGTACAGCAGCGTAATGAACTACGGTCCAAGGTCCACAATCTGGAAGATACGGAACGCAGATCGGAAGTGGCCGTGGAGAAGCGGGATCACGAATTGGATGTCCTGAGGCAGCAGTATTCGGTCCTACAGGGTTGGTACGACGACGCATCGAAGAACTTGGAAGAGTGTAGAGACAATTTAACTCAAATGAAAGCTTTCACTGAAAGGGATAAGGGTATTCTTATGGAAAAGGAATCAACGTGCAAAGAAATCAGCGAGCGTGAACGACAGTTACAGGAAACTATACGAACCATGACGGAGGAAAAGGAAAATTTGGGTTCCCAAGTTGATAAGTATAAGGACCGGATTGACAATACGGAAGAACAGCTGTCGCAGGCAAATTTGGAAGTAGACCGCTTCCGCCAGGAAGCAGATGAAATGCAGAAACTGAACAATCGGCTAACCTCTGAAACAGAGAGGTACAAGAGACGGGTTGAAGAGCTTAACGCTGAAATGGAGAGAATGGAAGCGCAGTATGGTGAAAAGCAGGAAGAGCTTCAGCAGTCACAGCTGCAAAATACTCTATTAGTGAGTTCGGTTAAAGCTGTCCGAGGTCTGCTTCGCCGGCTTGTTGCTCATGATACAAGTTCGCTAGAGAGCATCGGCTCGTCCTTGGAAAACGCCGAGAAGGAATTTGGGTCCCTTGTTCAGAAACTTCTCCAAGCAAAACTATCCTCTTTGAGTGATGACGCACTAGAAAATTTAGGCACTGAGTTCCGGTATGAAACATGCAAGTTTTTGTTGTTTCAAACCAGTGTCGAAAACCGAGAGATAACATACTACAGTATTGACGAAATGTGCAATAGGGGAGTCGATCATGGACATAGCCACCGCGAGAGTTACGCTATGCAGTGCTTTTACAGCCAGAAGGCGGTGTGCGAAGAGCACCAGCGAAGTACCAGGCTCTTCGTCCCGTTTACGACGCACGTAGCAGGCAGCACAAAGACTGTTGCAATATTGCAAATAACGCTAAGTCGCCCAAGCTTTAGCACGGGTCGAAGAAGTGCACCAGATGGTTTTGTGCGGGCGATTATGCGTTGGTCTGGTCTACTAAGCCATTGGGTAGGATTGCTGGCAGGACTGGCAACCCAACAGATATACTCGTTGCAGAATCCGTCTCAGGGCAGAGCTGAGCCTAGCTCAGCAGAATGGAGCGAGAAAGAAATCAATTCCCGGCTTGTACAGCAGGCCCATGCCCTACAGCAAAAGGAGACCGCGATTACATCGCTGAGAAACCAGATTGAACGCAACGAGGAATATGTGACTAGAGCTGTGCAACACAATACGCAGCTGTGGAAAGCAGAGATGATGCGTCGACTGGAGAAACTTACCCATATTGTGGAACAGTCCTGGGGTAGGCAGCAGGTAAGTTCGACGATGAGCATGTTAGTCGTCTTTTCTACTCTTAAGGCGAATAAACTGAGAAAAAACCTCAAAGATGAGGAATATCATCGCCAAAGTGAAGTATCTGCATTGCAACAAGAATTGGATGAGCTGTCGGAGCGGCATCAAAGGATTGTGAATAGTACGGACGAGAAAATACAAAGCTACAGTGACCAACTGGAGCGCTTGGAAGATCGTCATACAAGTGAAGTGAACTCTTTGAACTCCCGGATTGAGGAACTTCAAAGTGAGCTAAGAAATGAACAATCTCACTATGAAAGTGCTGACAAATTGAGGCAGAGGCTACAAGCGTCTAACAAGCAACTGTCGGATAAGCTTCGAAAATTTCAGCGTGTAACATCTCGTTTGAACAGAGAGTTACAGCAGTTGAAGGCATTGCATCAAAGCTTGGTTTATAGTGGGAAACGATCTATGTCTAGAGTCCAGGGTGACATTGATAGATGCTCGTCTAGTGTTGGCAAGGTGACTTCAGCCTTAAGTGGTAGGTTGCTGCAGCAGGGAGAAATCACTGAGAAGAAGAAGCAACGACACGAAGAATCCGAAAAACTGCATAAACAAGTGTTAGCTCGAGTCAATGACTCTTTGCAGTGGACGATTCAAAGCATTATTCACAAGGGAAATGACTTGGCCAACGCAGCTCAAGAAATGGCTCCGACAGAATTGGAACAGAGCTCATCGGATATTTATGATACTCTTCTGACGAGAGTATGTGTTCATCTCATGGAGGGGTTCGGTGCTCTCTCGTTAAGAATCTTTGCTGGGTCTACGGAGAAGAATGAGGCTCATCCAACTACAATGGGTAACGCGTTTGGAAGTGCTACCCCAACTGACTTGCTTACTCCTTCCAAGTTGCGAAGTCATCGCCATGGCTCTGTACAGGGTAGCCGGACTCCTCATGACGGTATGGCGAGCATCAAAAACATTGTTATGGTGGCGCAGGTGCACAGCACCACTGAACAAGAAACGTTTGGGGATGTCGGTGAGGATAGCGAGAGTATCGAAGCGACCTACACCGGACAGAACCCCCCTAGTGTCAATTCAAAGACTAGGCGTACTGTTGGTAAAGCTATATTGCTTTGGCAACAACTTCAGGTCAACGGGTCCGCGAACGATTTGCCGCCGCTTTTATACGACGAACTGAGTGGACATTTGGATGATGCAAGTGCCTGCGAACAAATGGAAACAGAAAAGGGGACGACGTCCATTTTTGTTCCCATCACTCGCTCGAGAGACCAGACTGAAACCAAAATTTTCTCCGGACTTCATCGTGCGGCCTCTAAGGAAGCATTGGTTGCCGTAGTTGTACTTCGGTCAGAGAATGCGAAATTGACCGAGAATTGTCTGGTTGCTATCTCAACGGTCATCAAGAGATCTATGCAGTTACTAGATATATCGTTTCCCCTGCACCACATGATTCAAGCGCTTTCAAATTACGGGCAAGCTCATGGTGAGGTGGAGAACCGACTCTCCGAACAGGTAGAGCATTTGGAATCTGTTGTGCAACAGAAATCGTCAAAGACGGAAAGCATCCGGCTGGAGACCAAGAAACAGTTACAAGAAGCGTTATCTAAGGCTGACAACGTCCAAAGGAAGTTCCGAGATATGCATGGTATAATTTGCTCACTGATTGGAGAAGTCTGTTGGAGGTCTTACCACCTGAGTGAGTCCCTCTCACGGAATGAAGATGAAGCGTCGGACCACCACCCGGCTCAGCCTCCTCGGATGCCACAAATACCTCATCTGCTTGTTTATGGCTCTACCCATGCTCGACCATTGGCGGAGCACTCTCCGAAGGACGGGTTGAAAGATACTTGGTCGAATTTCCTGCGCTCGGTGTGCAGATATTTTGAAAAGTTGACGATGAAGCAGAATGTAGAGTCTCGACTGCATTTGTTTGGGTGGAATAGAGAAAATGTGAAACTGTCCAATATAGTGGGGGCACTGGGGCTATTGGCGATATCAGAAAAGCGTCCAGTAGTTGTCTCTGATGTTACTGTGGACTCTCTTGCAGACCCTCAAAGAGACGTTGCTTCCAAAGGATCCATGATGATACTGCCTATTGTCGATCCATCTGGAGGTGCTACGGTCGGTATTCTAGAGCTTGCCCATACTGAGGACTCGACGTTTTCCGAAGTTGATGCGAAACTTCAGCTTGCCTTAGCTAGGTTTATTGGTCATTCTATCGTCTATGCTATTCATCGAGGCTACTCCTTACAGTTGCAAGAGTATGGGTCGTATGTAGGTTCAGAATTGTCAACGCTGCTGGAATCTCAAGAACTCACTTCATAAATAGCCAAACACAGCCACGAATGAATCGTACATTACACCTGAGTGACACTTTATTTCTCTTATGCCGTTTTGAAAGTCGATTATATTCTAGTAGCGGAATTGTTTCTTCCACCGACGTATAAAGTAGAAGCGAAGTTATATCGACTTCACTTCCGACAACTCGAGAAGGGTTGTTAGTTTTGCATGTCTATCCTCAGTGACCGCGAGAAGTTTGATAACCATGGATGACCCTGCCCCGCAATTTCATACCGGTGGTTCTTTAAGTACCCACGTGGACGATGGCGAAGACGAGGACTGGATAACGGCACAAGCGATCAATCGCCGTTTGGAGGGTGAGGAACCTAGTTCCCAAGCTCCTGACCCCGAGGGTGGTCTAAATGACACAATGACGAGTGGCGAACAGCAAGACGACGACGACGAAGAAGAGGATTCTGACGGGATTCTTGATATGTACGAGACAAACAACGCATCGTCGAGAGCTACGATTCCATGCCACCACCATACGAGGAGGCGTGAGAACGATAGCAGAACTCGTCCTCACAGTGAGGACGAGGATGATGCTCGTACGGCTACGCCTCCTCTGGAGGATGTGCAATACAATGAAGAAGTGCAGATGGGCATTGATAAGGATGCCGTGGAGCAACAGGACGATGAAGAAGAGCCCTCAGCCAACTCGCAACCGGCTCCTCCACCATCCGAGAATCAGGGATTGAACTGGGATGATGATGATGACGAGGAGGAGGAGGAACATGGAACGACGGCGAAGAAGTCTGCAAAAGCATTTCCGTTCTTGCGAAAACACTTTATGAATGCGAGCCAAAAGTTATCCCAGGATGAAGAAGACGAAACTTCATCCTCCAATTCAGATTCCGAGACTGTGGAAGATGCCCCGATATCTACTAGCATAGCAAGTCAATGCACCTCTTCGACATCAGCTTCTTCTTCCATAACGAATAGGCTGTCCAGAAAACGGACGAGAGACACGAACAACCAGTATGTCGTATCTCGCACGAGGATGAAGTCTGCCCGTGGAACGACCGCCTTGGCTTCACGAGACAACCAATGTAGTGGTGCCGAAGGAAGAGAGAGCTCTGTACCTGAGAGCCATTCTTCATTTTACGCAGCATGTTCTCTTGTTAGGACGAGTAATGAGGATTCATCTGGCATGGAACCGTCTTCGTCCTGTAGTCTAACGCAGGCCTCGGCTCGAGAGTCCACTTCCAACCCAGCAGGATCTACTAAGAAACCTAAACCTAACCAAGGATCTATCTCTCAAAGACTCAAGAAATACAAATCGAAGTTCGGATGAGAAGACAGTCTACAATCTATGTGGGAAACAAGAGAGCAAGCCGGCAAGTGCCTCCAACACAGCAGGATGCGTAGGACAGCAAACTACGAAGAAAGGAAGAAGAAGAAAACCATACCATGGCATTCCGGACTATTATGAGAAGAGCATTCGCATTTATCCGGTGTATCATTGATATCACTTATAGCTGTGGCGGTCAGACGTCGGCAGTCGCTGAGGTTTATGTCGTGCCCCTAGACAAATGCTTGTAACTTTAGTAGCATTAGCTCCCCGTCCCCTATGCCTGCATTCGTTCAACGCGAATAGGATTTACCAGTTTATCTAAAGTTTGCAATGTCCCTCGCACCCTCTTCGAGCTCGACGACGACTAAAGGAAAAGGTTCCGCAACTTGCGGACGGCAAGTATCCAACTCTGACAGATCAACCTTATTCCGCTGCGAGAAGCGGGAAGACTATAAGCAAACATAACATCCAACATGCGGCCCTTTTAGATCTTTTGTTACCGAAGTCATTTGCCCGGAACGGAATACTTTCCATGTGGTGATCCCTCAGTTGTCCGTATTGTGTCCGTTTCATCTTCTCGGATTCTGCCGCGATGAGGGCTTTCCCTGCTGTCCTGCCCTGTGAGCGGATTTCGCACTGTCGCATCGACCTACACTGTGCTCGTGGGCCTTTTGGTACCACGAGCACCTCTGCAATGGCATTTGAGCCATGCGGACGTAGTTCCCCAGTTCCACTGCTATCCCTGTCATGACGGCGGATCGTTTGCGTGGCACGCTATCCTTTGCAGCATGCCCGAGACTTTAGTCGTATATGTGTCCTTGGCAACGTGCTCGAGAGTCATTGCCCGCTTGCTCAGGGAAGAGGCGCCGGACAACGTCTGTTAGGGCAGTGGGGACCAATACCAGTAAGCTCTAATTAGTTAGACGCTGTTAATGGCTTTCTTCATCTCTTTTTCGTCCGACTAAATTTTGTCTTTAATCCTGTAAAGTTGTGCCCCCGATGACCCCGATGGCGATGAAAGTTTGTTCCAGATAGCGCAATGGGGCGAGAAATTGTCACGATGCAATGCCATCGGGGGTAACGCATTGGGATTGTAGCCCTTGCAAGGTATTGTGACCACCTTACAGTATCTGCCATTTTTGCGAAACAGAAGCACGCGAACTCGACAGAGTCTGACCAACAACCACTCCTTCGAGATAATCCTTAATCAATCCAATGCCGTTTGATATGAATTATAATTAATGATTGCATTTGGATGTTGGATGAAAGCACTTCGAATACCGAAGGCGTTCCTGCCAATCAATTCTTTTCCGTAGTAGCACACACAAAGGAAAGATTGCCTGGAATACTGGGGAGGTCCCCGAATTTTATCACAATGCAGTTTGATTGGTGTCTTGTTACCGGTACCACACACTTGGTCTGTTTAGCCGCATAACGTTAGCTGGTACTGTGAGACAATTGAGCGCAAGATCTCCCTTCAAGTGTCTTCCAACACGATGAACGCGGACAAGAGAATGTAAGTGAACAAAGCTCCGTCTTCTCATAGGGTGCGGTGTGGAGTTCTTGCCGCATGGAGTAGACTTTGTGGTTGTGGTTGGGATGGTGAGCCTGTAGGAGCCCTGCTTGGCCAAACGCAAACTCCAGCGTCTGTTAATACGCATGCCCATGCGTATCCGTCGCGGTGGGCACCAAGCATGTGGTCAAGGAGTGTATCTTTATACGTACATGTACATATGGGTGGTCTGATCTCCATTCCAAGGGACGGGGAGGGCCCTTTTTCCCCTGCTGCTGCTGCATTCTATAAGCAGCGTATGCCAGATTGCCTAGTTGCAAACATACGCTGCATGCCCCAGAAACCGAGAAGCTGCTACAATGCAGTGTTGGTGCGGACACAAAGAAAGAAAACAACAAAAATCATTTTCTCGGGGGGGAGCAAGGGAAGCGGAGATAGGTGGACCGTCCACAACGCGCCAGCAGCTCGAACGGTAGTTCTATCCAGTAAGCCTTGTGCGCTGATGGCTCGATATTCTGGCTGACCCAGAAATCTGTGCAAACGCGTTACGTCCATGTTGTTGTACGAGAGTTCAACGATGACAAATAAGCCCTTGTCGGTTCCTGTAGAATCTCTCAGTTTCCTCTACCATACATGTATGGTATGTAGTGTCTGTTTTGGTAGACTCTAGGCACAATATTGCGGGTCAAGGACCAGAAATTGATTCCCCCTCCTTTTACAAACGCTTCGTAAATGTGACTGCATTTGTGTCACGGTAACTCGTTGGATTATTGCGTGTGCAATCTGTACAGGCAAACGATTCCTGGAGCTGGAAAGGATGCTCTTCTCGATTACACACCCGCTGAAGATGATGAAATGACATATTCCATCACGGATGTGTCTGTTGTGGATTATAAACCAGCTTCCCACCAGAAGGATGTCCTTTTCTGTGTGCGGTCGAAGAAATCGGATGGATCGTCTCAGAAAGTTTGGAGATCTTTCAAGGATTTCGAGGTGCTACAAGATGATCTTTACGCGTACGGTGTACTAAATTCTAGCGACGGTGTGCAATTGCAAAACCGTCGGTGGTTCCAGTATGAGCTTCCCCAATTTTCCGTCCCTGGGATGACCACTGGGCGAACTGAACAACCGGATGACCCAGAAACTCTCCAAGACTCTTCTCCCGAAGACATATCCGATACTGAGTCAAATAGTAGCTCCTCTGGAGGTTGCTGCGTACATCCGGATTTTGCTGATCTCAGGCGACTGCAACTGGATGACTACCTGAAAAATCTCCTTTCCATTGGAAGCCGAGTGTTGGACACCACTAGCTTCCGTGGGTTCGTGAAACCCGCCGAACGTGTTGACTGGCCTCCACATATTGGACCCATTGATCTGGTAAAGCATGATTTACCTCACAAATCGAGTTACACCGAGTGGTGGTACTACAACACACATTTCACTGATACCGAAGGGAATGAATACAGTGCCTTCGTCTGTTTCTTTAGGATCGCGAAAACGGTTGATCAAAAGACTGGGGAAAAGACTTACGCACACGCACTGAACTTTGGATTTACTGATGTTCAAAACGAAAAGTACTACCAAGAAGTCCTTGTGGACAGGGACACACCGGAGATCGTCAAAAAACAATTGGAAGATGATCGCATGGTTCGCGATCCGCGTTTACGCCGTGCGTACTTAGAAATTTTTGACAAGGGCAACGTTCCGAGGCCAGACAGAATGTTCAAGGAGGAAATCGAATGCAACGAGAACAAATTCAACATTCGTTTCGAAACAGCATCTGTTAAGAAAGACAGAAAGGGGCGTTATATATTGAAGGCATCCACCGAGGACGGAAATACTGCCATTGATTTCGTCTGTGATCCGGTTAAGCCTGCGGTCCGTCATGGAGCAGATGGTGTGGTCAAGGGCCATGATGGAGATGACATGTACTATTACCTGATTCCTCGCTGCACCCTTTCCGGGTCCTTCCAAGTAGATGGTGTGTCTCGGCGAGTTGCTTCGGGAACTGGCTGGTATGACCACGAATTCGGTGGATATCGAAGTGAAGAGACTGTTCCCGTATCGAACTATGCTTGGAATTGGGCAGCCATCCAGCTCGACAATGATCATGAACTGTCTCTTGCAGTGCTTGTTGACCCACGAAGCACAGCGCAGAAAGTAATGGAAACGAGAGCAATCATTATTGACCCGCAAGGAGCACGACTTCAATCACGAGACCTTGTTTTCGAAGGCACAAAATGGTGGACCTCTGTAAGAAGTTTCAACGAGTATCCCACCGAATGGAGAGTCAACATTGAACCAGTTGGCGTTGACCTGACCCTTACTGCCCCTTTTGCCGATCAGGAGTTTATTACAATTCTTGCTAAGCCGGCTTTCTGGGAAGGCCGTGTTGATGTACAGGGAACAATGAATGGTAAACGTGTTACTGGAAGAGGTTTCATTGAAAGAAACGGATTTAATCCATTGTCGGAGCTTAATACGTTCTTTAAAGCTGTCGGGAAGAAAACTCGCCAGATGGTGCAAGAAATTTACCCAGACAATCCGAACTACGAGGAGACCCTTCGTTTGGTCGCTACTCCCGAGACTCAGCACTACATGGAAGGTGTTCCTTACGATAAGATATATGACGGTATTATTGCTCCTGTCCGACATATTTGCGATCGGGGTGGGAAATCTTGGAGAAGTTATGGAGCGTTGGCTTGCATAGACGTCGTGGGAGGGGATGCTCGCAGCTTTTTGCACTGGCTGGCTATGCCTGAGTTCATGCATGTTGGATCTCTTATCGTAGATGACATCCAAGACAAGTCCAGCGTCCGTCGTGGAGTTGAAAGCTGCCATTTGGTCTATGGAGAATCGATAGCAATTAACGCTGGAACGGCGGCGTATTTCCAAAGTCAACAGATGCTGAAACTCGATTGCCTCTCCGACAAAGAGCTAAATGAGGTGTACGATTTATACTTCGCTGCTCTTCGTGGGGGCCATGCGGGCCAAGCTTTAGACATTGCGGGACTTGATTACCTGATGGATGACTGCATCTCTCGCGGTGATTCCGCGCTACCCGAGCAACGTGTTCTTGCTATACATCGATTGAAGACGGCAGTTCCCGCCGGCTCACTCGCTCGAATGGGCGCAATAGCAGGTAAAGGAACGAAAGAACAGGTTGAGGCAGTGGGGAAATACTTTGAGAATGTGGGTGTTGCTTTCCAAGTGATGGATGATGTCCTAAACCTTCGTGGTTTGGTAACAGGTGATGCTGATCGTGTTAAAGATGTACGTCTGAAAAATCTAGGAGAGGATATAACCGCAGGGAAAGTCACCATTCCAGTTGTAAAGGCGATGGCTCGCTTGTCTCGTGAAGAGATGACAGACTTGTGGACCACCATCAAGGCAAAGCCAAGTGATCCTGAGACCATAACTCATTGCATTAACGTGTTGGAAGAGTGTGGTGCTTTAGATGCATGCGTACAGCAAGCCATTGATATGGTGGAGGACGCCTGGGCCGAACTCGATCCACTCATTGAAGACTCGTTTTCTAAAATTATGTTGCGTTCCTTCGGGTGGTTCGTCACTGAACGAACGTACTAGACTAGTTACTCTTATAGCCTTCCTTTTGTATTTATGCCCAAATCGCACGACCGGTGCAAAATTCAGCATAGCGGTTAGGGTTGTGAAAATTTATGTCCGGTGTAACTTAACTACATGGGAGGCGATGTATAGACCTCTGTTTACCTATACTTAAACTACGTTGCTGAACCGCATAGCGTGATTTGCAGCCTTATTACGGGTCGCTGCAGTGATCGTTATTAAATCTAGTTCTCACTGGTCTGTATGTACTCGCTTTTATTTTATCATGAATACATGCAGTAGCCACAGTGCCCAAGTTGTTGAAAATTTCAAAAATACTCCTTTTCTATTCTCAACTGTCAAAAAATAGCCCCTTCTCAAAGCGTTTCAAAATACCCCTTTTATTGAATTTCAAACACAGATTTAAGTTTTCCTTGGTTTGCGTAATTCACTCGATGCCCTTGAGTCACTTGTTTCGAAAGAAGTTGTACGATCATTGAGTTAACATCCTGAGTTACTTCCAATGTAGTCTCTCGCCAACATTGCATCGGATACTGATGAATCTGATGGCTATAGCATTCCTGGTTCTAATTGTAGCTATTGTAGTTCTAAGGCAGAATACGAGTTGGATGAGAGCGATACGGCTGCTACTGACTCCCTGTGGTGTTTGCTCCAGCGTTGGATTTGCCGGAAGCACAGTCAATCGGAGACGGGAACGATCAGGAGTCTCAGGAGTAGGAATATATTTCGAACGCGAATGAATAGGATCTACTGGTGTTTCTAAGGCACTCCTTTTGCAATGTCTCTGGCCCCTTCTTCGAGTTCGACAATTACTAGGGGAGAAGGTTCCACACGTATCCAAGCGGCGGCGCCCGGCCTCAGTCATTTTGGGCCCATAACGAAAACTTTTTAATCATCAATGTCCTACGATGGTACTGTTTTGCGCAAGGAAAACAAGGTTGTAGACTCATCTGGGTAATTATGAATGCGAGACCTCTTTGCGGATTGTTGCGGAAATGCTGCTGCCAATTATTATGCCTAGGAGGCGCCGCCGCGCGGGTAAGTATACTGTAAAGATTACAGCCTGTATGAGCAACCGATACCGCCGTGATCAGTGTGTGGTGTCACATGAGGCCGGCAGCAGACTCTCGCAGCTGGCAAGCATACAGTACTGTACCATCAATGCGTGAATGAGGGCTGCTATTGTCCTATTACCATGATGCTGAAAACGTAACGTCGTGCCATCAGTCCACTACACAGATGGGTGGTGGGCGGGACGCGATGGATGTTTCCACTCATCACTCGACGTTTATTCAGTCTGCGAGTGCTGTGCATCAATACCGTATAGAATGAAATGATTTCTGTAGCAGTTTTCGTCTGCCAGAGATCACTGACCCGTCTGGGTCATTCGAATGGAATCAGGGATGCTGCGGGGAACTGCCACACCGTGAGCTGAGATTCCGGAGGGGAACCGAGATGAGATGCGACTTCTCTGTGAATCACTGACAGGAGGATACTACAAGCAGATTTGATACTACATGATAGCTAGAAACTGCGAGAAGCCTAGCTAGCATTGGATCTACCCCAACATTGTCGCACGAGTGAGCTCCGTGGGCCTTCATTACCCAGCTGTAGGGACAGGAGCGAGTGTCGAACACGCTGTGGTGTCGTGCATTTCCCTACAACAGAGGTAAATTTGCAAATTTTATCAAATTTGCAGTGAAATAGTAGTTTCTTAAACATTCCTGGTCCAATTCTTCTGGATCCCCCTTGGAAAATAGTACCGTTAAGAAGTCTCTGTAGAGCACCGCAAACACGACCGAGATACGACTAAGTTATGTCCACAGCAATGAGTGAAGAGAACACTGCTGCGAAAGAAGCAGTCAAGGAAACACCTCCAACATCTCAGAGTGCAAATGGAAATGTCGACGTAGGCTCCAAACAAGAAGAAGGCAACATCGGGAATGCGGAAACTGAAGATACGGTGAAGCATGCAGAAACAGAGGTGAATGCAGCAGAAGGTCAACCATCAGGAGGTAAAGCGGAAAACGAGGAAGGTAAAGGAACTGCTCAGGATGCCGCGGGAGCACCATCTGTAGAATACCAACAGCCTACTCAAGATACTGCAGGCACCGAAGTCAATGAGAAGCAGCAAGTTGCGGAGGGACAGAGTGCCGACGGGACCCAACAGACTGCTGACGAAACGGACGCGGAGCAAACCCATCAGACTGTCCAAGATAGCACAACAGCGGTAACCAATGAAGAGCAGAAGCCCACTCAGGATTCGGCAGAAACCGAAGAAAAAGGGCAAGCTGAGGACCACGGTTTCATATCCAAAGATACTGCGGGAACGGAAGCCAATGAGAGCCAGCAAGTACCAGAGAGAGGGAATGCCGACGAGAACCGAGAGACTGTGGGCGAGAAGGAACCGGAGCAAACCCAGCAGACTGTTCAAGATACCACAACCCCGATAACCGATGAAGAGCAGAAGCCTACTCAGGATACGACCGAAACCGAAAAAAACGAGCAAGCTGAGGGCCACGATGTGGTATCCAAAGAAAACAATGCCGCAGCACAACATGTTGGGGATGGCGCCGCACAAGAAGAGACTCCTGTAAATTCTGAAGTAGCGGAGAACAAGTCTAGTGCTGAGTACGGGAAAGATGGAAACATTTCAGAGCAGCAAACTGGCACTGAGGAAGAAGCCAAGGATGAGACTCCGACGGAAAGCAAGCAAGCAGCTGGAACTCGAGAAATATCGGCTAGAGAAATGGATTCCGAAAGCAAGAATACATTGGACACGGCAGGACATCAACCAAAAGCAACGGAGGATGAAAGAGTTACGGCTGAATCGACACCAGAACAAGATCAAACGAATAGCAAAGCCAGTGACGGCGCTACTTCTGGAACACAGAATCAACATACCAGCGATACTGAAACGGCCAAGGCTGCCAAGAAAAATGCCGGTAGCGAGATGGACGAGCACTCCGTTGATCAATCTGAAACTAATGCAAACCAGCATAACGATGCTAGCTCAAGTAATGACGAGCATGATGAAGGCAACACGGAAGGCACTGAGCAAACAGGCATTGGTGACGCGACTCACACTACTGCTGTCCCTGGTCGGCATGAGGAGCATAGCCATGATTCCTCGGAAGCTGGCGACAGTCACTCTAGCGCTAAGGTGAGTGACACAGAAAACCAAAGGAAGGAAACGAGCCAAGAGGAGGAAGAAAGCAAGTCGGCTGATAAGGAGGCCGAAGCTGGCGACAGTCACTCTAGCGCTAAGGTGAGTGACACAGAAAACCAGAGGAAGGAAACGAGCCAAGAGGAGAAAGAAAGCAAGTCGGCTGATAAGGAGGCCACTTGCAGTGGCGGTGACACGGCAGGGAGTACCGAATCTGCTCGTAGTCCAAAGTCCTCCGAGAAACCGGACACTAGGAAGGAGCGTCCAGCCTCAATTGGGTTTGATCAAGGCACACCCCTTCCATTTCACCTTCCTGAGGTTATCGAAGGCCAAATGGAGAAGGAGGGTCAGAAGCGGTTAGGACTCACGCCTCGCAAAGCCCGCTACTACGAGTTGTCCGCCACTGAATTGGTGTACTACGAGGACAAGACCAAACAAAAGAAGAAGGGAGCAGTGCCACTAAGTGACATCAAGCACGTTCGAGAAGACAAGGATGGATATATTGCTCTACTCGGCCCGAGTCTTCGCGATGGCGGATATAGAATCCAGGTAAGTTGTTTGTTGTTGGTGGGTCAAACGTGGGATATGGAGTGAGGTTACTGTTGGTCTTTTGGGATACACTTCTGTTCCAGGTGGAATCTGACAAACACGAGCAAGTGGTTCAGTTTGTCCAAAGCGTAGTCAGTAACCACGCATCGGAGTCGGCAAACAAACACTGATTCGACCATCGGTGTATACTGAAGTAGACTTAAAAGCACTGTGGTATCTTGATATACCTCCAGCCTGGTAGAACGTAACTTCTCATAGTGAGTTTAATACAAATGCGTTTCAAACCGAAGGGGCGTTATGAAACTTAATATAGCTGACTGTGTACCGTCGCTGCTTAACACGGGCGCTTACCGCTCCTCGTTAAGAGGATGTGGTCAACTTCCCGGCCGGTGGGCTATCTGTCACATTCGTGTGTGTGTGTAACTAGCAATGAGAAAATTTAAGTGCGGATTTGCTTCTCTCACTTTTCATTAATTTGGCACAGTTTTTAATTCAGCAGAGTTGATGCTCCCCGAATGCAAACTATGCGAAGCGCGAGTTTGTTACGATCGAACATACATACCATGGATGCGGTCATGCGTGCACTACTGTCCTCTGTGAAGGTCGATGTTGTCCATTCAAGCGCATCAACCTACGTCTTTGCAGTGTGAAATAGGGCTCTACTCAGTAGAACCAAACCAGTTTAAGGTGGTAATGTGGTCACTCACCCGAAAACACACTCAAGGGGACGAAGGAAGTCCTACTCAATGACTTGAATCCCAACTTCAACTTGCGGGATGGGAGTAGTCAGTTCAGTACATAAATGGTATTGGTATTTGTTGACATGTTAGAGATGCTAACGTTTATATGCTCCTAATAGAGTCCGCGTGGTGAATATAGGAGTTCTGGAGTGATCCTGGAACTGAATAAAGGGGATTTGCAGTTTTGCGCGCCAAAAAAAGTGTATTTTACCGCCAGTACGGGATAAATACCCACTACTATGTCCTTTTCGACGGCTTAGAGGCGGTACCATGGCAGCAGCATCGTACCGAAGCTACGAACGACTTGGAGCCATGAAAGCAACCCGAAGCCTCCATCACGATTCCCCGCGTTCGCCGTCGCCACGGACGGCAACTCCTCCTCCTGCAGCACATAATGAGGATTCCCCCTCCTTACCACGGACGCCCTCTTCCGTTGATAAGTTACGCGACATTGTGCGCTCCGAGATCGCTTCACCGCCGTCCCCACCTGGAGTGGGGTATAGAGCTCACTTCTCCTCACCGCGCAGCGAAAGTAACTTAAGACAACCGAATCGTCACGACTTAGAGCTTCCTCCAGAGAACACCCCTCCGTCAAGTCCACAGAGCTATGTCAACGTTAGGCAGTTCCAAGATCCACGAAGTTCCCCACTGCGCACGTATAGCGCCTCAGGGGACCGAAGACAGACTTCTAGTGACAGCGGTACTTCGGTACGACAAACGTCAGCTGCAACGGACGAAAGACCGCAAATGCACACGAATGGTGTGCAATCCGGACTTCATTCACGGAAGGATGAGTTTCAAGAAGCTGATAGTTCTCAGAACTTACCTTCATCTCCCTTGAAACAACGAAGTTATGGAGGGCAAAAATTACGAAATCCTCCCACCCCAGAGCAGAAACAAGGTGTAGACAGGGCACAAAGCCAAGGTGTAGACAGGCAACCAGAAGAGTTGCCTTCCTCATCGACAAGAGAACAGGTCTCCTCTTCGCAATCGCAACTGTCTCATTCTGAATCAGGAACGCATACTCCCAGAAGGTCTCGACGGAGTTCTAATCGTGCGACTCGTCATTCAAAATTAGTGGAAAAATGGCAGCATGCACTGGAAGAAGAAAAAAGGCGAGCAGAGCAAAGGAAACAAGATATACGACATGACCGTATAGGAGGGGCGATTGATCAACTACAGCAGATAAGGGTGAAAGATCGTCGCCCTACCGTCCCAGCAGGACAAACATCCAGGAGAGACACTACAGACAGTACTACGGACGGTACGTTACCGGACAGTGATAAGTCAGACGAGGATGTGGTGTATGTACATGAAACTAGTATCTACGCTAATGTATCTCAAGGTGAAGATGAAACTAATGGTGAACACGAGACTGAGGGTTTATCGGGAAATGAATTGGGACCGCCAGTCTCAACCGCTGGAACTCGAGATACCTCCGTATCAGGAAATATCTCATCCGGAGCAAGTTCCCCAGTCACTTCAAATATTTCGCAAGGTAGAGACAGTATAGCAATGGAGAGCGCTGGGCACAATGAAGTATCGCAAACACACCTACATCCCCCTGAGAAAGAGACTACGGAGGAGACTCCTCGAACGGGTCAACCTCCTGGAGAAAGCGCAATCCTTCAGCTGGAGCGATCACTTCTTGAACATCACACAGTGCCCGGCGTTGGAGATGACAATAATTCTTATCCTGAAGACTATGAATACTACACAGGGTACTCAATGTCCCCGGCGACAGAAAGCGAAACCCTCACGTTTGGTCAGCAAGATAGTCCTTTTGGTTTCGAAATGGCTGCAACCGAACCAGCAGCATACTCTGCTCCTTCTCATGAAGAATCAATGCCGCCACATACAGCCCAGAGTGACCGAGAAATATTGGCTCAAGAGATGACGTCTCCAACAATAACTGCTGTAGCAAATAGCGAGGAGGATGAAAGTGAAGAACCGCTTGACGATGAAGTCTTTGCTACATACGCTATACAGCCAAGAGCTTCTCAGAGCAAACAATCGGCTACCGCAGACGAAAGCGACTCAAGCGATGGGTCAATGGAGGATGAAACTGTTGCCAAATATGGGGTACTGAGCCCCGCCCAACTGCAATTGCTCCACAAGACGTTATTACCCGGATCTGGCAGCCCACATTCAGGTAGTCCGCACTCGCCACAGAAACAACGGCCATCGGCAGAAGACCGCCGGGCAGCCCAAAGAAGGGAGCATCAAATTAAAGCTATGCTTTTCAATAGTCCTCGGAGGGGCTCACCTTCCAGTCCCTCTTCACCTGCCTCACGGAGAATAGGAGATGCCGAGCGCCCAGCTCGAATGCCTTTTTCCGAAATAGAAGCTAGCCGCAGAAGACAACATTCTTCATTTGATGCAGCCGATACACCGAAAGGCAAAGCCGTGACATTTGATAGTCGACCTCCCGCTGAGGGCTCAGCACCATCAACAACAGGACACGGATACGGAGTTGACGAAGGTAGCGGGAGCATACCCTCAGTACGTGGGTCTGCTGATCATGGAGAGAGGCGGCGATCGAGTATCGGTATGTTTCTACCTTCGTTTATTTCACAAAACACAAACAACCAGGACGATTGGGGAGAATTTGACCTGGATGATCTTATGGAAGACTAGCATATGTATGGATCTAGCGAAGTGCGGGTGCTGACCGCTGGTACATTGGATACCCATACCCCCGTCATTAAAGCAACAGTCAATGTTTGGGTAAGTGATTGATTTAGCACGATACTGCCTCGCTATTATGGGACATGGGACATCCGATACGATCTCACTATAACAAGTTGGATTTGGAAGTGTGCTCGTAGTAGTTTCGCCGTCTGGTCGGTCCTGCATTTACACTAACTTTAATAATAGTGTCTTCGAAATGTATACCTAAGAAGAGTGGGACAAAGTTGATACGAAATCTCCTTCGCCGCAGGGGCGAAGCAGAAAGTGAAGTCCCTTGATTCGAGTGGATTGCCAAGCACACCATCCACTGAAAAATGGTATACACAGTGATATAGTGTAATCGAACATATTCGGTGCGTACATGGGAATTGTAAAGCCTTTATTCACTGTGAATAGCGTCATAACCATCTCAGTTGGGTTCTCACGGGTTAGTGAGCCCTACTGTCCGTGTATTGAAGCTGTTGTTTTCCTTTTCTGTTTCTATATATATATGATTATAACAATAGTAGTATTAGTAGTGTATGATCGTGTGTGGTGGTGGTGGTAATGCTCCATCGAGGAGGGCTTCGAGAGCGTGACAGCACCACTTCCAGCTCTTCTCATGCATTAATTCGGTCTTCTTCATCGTGTCCACCTGATGTAACTGGTAGTCTGGACATTGAGCAAGATATATCAAAAAAAGAAGAGAGGAGAACGGCCTTGTATAAGTGCTGGAACGCTCTGAAAACCATGTACCGCCGGACTTCAAGGGCCCTTCAGAGGGGATATTCGCAGATTCGAGACGATATACAGGATCGTATAGCCGGAAGTTCGAGTTCAGATGACTCAGGGAGTGAGGAGGGTGATAAAGATGCCCATGGATGGAGAATCGTCTACCTGAATCGGCCTGAAAAGACGCCAGAACTGCCAAACAACGCTGTCCGAAGCACTAAATACACGCTATGGACCTTTATCCCTCATGTAAGTGTTTCCGATGGTATTTTCGACAACTGCATTGCTGAACTTGCTGCACTCAGTGGGCCAGTTTGAGACCACCGAGAAGCGTCAAGAGTTCATCTGGAACGAATTATGTGTGTCCTGCTGCAGAACTTATATGATCAGTTCCGCAGTTACATGAATCGATATTTTTTGTTTATTGCATGTTTGCAACTATGGAGCGCGATTACGCCAGTGAATCCCATCACGACGTGGGCGCCTCTCATAGTAGTCCTGGTCATCACGGCGATTCGAGCAGCGTACGATGATTACCGCCGATACAAGGCTGACGAAGAAGTGAACTCCAAACCATTTGAGATATTGCAAGGAGGGATATCGACCACCGTTCTACAAGCCCGAGACATTCGTCCCGGGCATCTAGTTATTGTCAAGAAAAACGAACAAGTACCATGCGATCTTGTGGCCCTAAAGAGCCGAATGACGGAACAGGATGATAAAGGGGTGTGCTACGTCCAGACAGCGAATCTCGATGGCGAGACGGATCTCAAGCCTCGCTACGCCCTGCACTTTACAAATACGCTCTCCAATCGGCAATTAACGGAAATGCGATGCTGCATTAAGTGCGATCCACCGAACGCAGATGTTCACAAACTCAATGCATTGTTATCCTTGGAAAACAACCTCGAGGGCGAACTCGTTTCCGGAGGCGATGTTGAGATGGCTGCTGCTTCCGGAAGAAGGGATTCGTTTCCCTTGGACTCCGGTAATCTAATTCAACAAGGAACCACTCTAAAGGATACCGAATATGTGGTAGGCGTAGCAGTATATACTGGCAGAGAAACCAAGTTAGGGCAAAACACCTCGTTGCCTCCAACAAAAATGGGAAGCGTTGATGCACAGATCAACTACCACACCGCGAGCCTCTTTGTTATCCAGATTGTATTGGTGTCCATGTTTGGCGTAATTGCTGCAAGCCAGTCGGACCCGTGGTATATTACTCCAGAATCTAAAGAGCAGGGAAGACCTTGGTATGCGTTTCTCATTATTCCTCTCAGGGTGCTTCTCCTCATTTCGATGCTCATCCCTATCTCTCTACGTGTTACTCTCGACCTGGCTAAGAGTTACTATGCGTATCTGATAACGAATGATGTACATGTATACGATGAGGCCTCTGATGTTCGTGCAATGGTGAATAATAGCGACATCATCGAGGACCTTGGATGCATTGACACTATCTTCACCGACAAAACCGGGACCCTCACGGATAACGTAATGAATTTTAAGATGGGGAGTGTAGACGGCGAGGTTCTTGACTCACAAGATGTTTGGAGTCCTGTCTCCGTAAAAGGCAAACCTGATGCCTCAAGGCTTCACAATTTGGAGCTCTCTTCCAGGACAGAAATATACTGGCTGACTCTGGCCGTATGTAACTCTGTTCAGCCTGTGAAGCGTGATGCATTGCGAAGCCGGGACGCAACAGATAGAGATGATATCTGTCACAGCATGCCTTTGGCTGCGAACGAAGCTGGCGTAGAGCTACCGAAGGCGGAATTGGGTAGTCTCGACCTTACTCAGGTATATCGATGTGTCGAGTTTCAGTCTGCGTCTCCCGATGAGGAAGCTCTGGTGTACGCAGCTTCGCGGGCTGGTATTACTCTTTTCGAAAGGAATAGGTTCGATGATGAAAGTGAGGAGCTACTGATTCAGTTTCAAGCATCACTCCCGGAAGATTTGTTTTCGCGGCTCCGATCTTGTGACAAAGACCCTGCTGCCAAGAGAGTGTGGGTGAAAGAAGAAATCAATTCCTCAAGAGTTCGCGGCACGCACCAAGAAAGACTCGAACTGTTGCACGTGATTCCCTTCACTTCGCAAAGAAAGAGAATGAGTGTCGTAATTAGGTGCCAAACAACGTCAATGATATTTGTACTTTGCAAAGGCGCGGATGAAGCCTTGTTTCCCAGACTCCGACACTGTGAGAGAGAATCGACAGAAGCCAAATTGCGCCGACAAACAAATCGTCAAATCGAAATGTTTGCGAATAGAGGGTTGCGAACATTGATGGTGGTAGTGCGTCGCATGAGTGGGTCAGAGTACGCCGAATGGCTAACGCAATGGGAAGGCGCGAGAAGGCAGGTGGCTGGCAGAGAGAAAGCCATTGAACAAGCCGCAGGTCAGCTCGAGTGTCAGTTCGAACTCGTTGGTGCCTCAGCTGTAGAGGATACTCTGCAGCAGGGGGTACCCGAAACAATCGAGAATCTCCGCTTAGGTGGTTGTCGATTTTGGATGCTCACCGGGGATAAGTACACCACAGCCATTCAGATAGCTTTGGCGTCGCGTCTAATGGATGAACCTCAAGAAACAATCTCATTAAAGAACCGTTCCTCCTCTGGCAGCAATTCTGTGATGGATGGGTATGGAGAAATGCGCAGCGGTTGTTTCTGCAATCTTCACATGGAAAGCCCTGCTTCTGACATAGAATCCCTGCTCAGCGAAAGGAAAAGGAAATTCGTACTGGCCATTCGAGGAAATTCGAAGCGAGATGTCTCAGCTGAATTAAGGCATATCAATGATAACCTTTGTTTGAAGTGCAAGGGGAAACGAATGGAGTATACCCTCGTCATAGATGGATGTGCTCTCCCTTTTCTGCTTAAGTATTTTAGCGTCCAGTTTGAACATTTGGTTGAGACCGGTTGCAAAAGCGTAATTTGTTGCCGAGCATCTCCTTCTCAAAAGGCAGAGCTCGTGCAATTTGTGCGAAGATCCAAACATAGTTTGATCCGAGGAAGAACTTTAGCAATCGGAGACGGTGGCAATGACTGTCCCATGTTGTTGGCCGCCAATGTTGGAGTAGGACTAGTGGGAAGAGAAGGAATGCAAGCGTCGCGGTCTGCCGATTTTAGCATATCGAGATTTCGCTTTCTTGAACGTCTTATGTTGGTCCATGGGCGTTTAAGCCTTCATCGCACTTCCATTACTGCCCTTTTCTGCTTCTACAAGAGCATCGTGCTTTGCTCCGCTCAAGTGGGATACGTTCCTGCGTGCCTTTTCAGCGGCTGCTCCTTGTTCGATACCTTCTGTCTCACTACGTATAATATGGTACGGGCTTCCTAATTTTGTACTGGTGAAGCTATTTGTGATTTAATATTCTCTTTCTTTCTCTTTCTTTGCAGATATATACAGCTCTTCCCGCATTGCTTTTAGTCCTGGATCGAGAATGGGAAATCTCCAAGCTTGAACGGCACCCTCATTTGTATGCGCAGCGATTCCGCTTTGCGATTCCGTTTGAAGAGCAGGGTTCCGCTCTTTTGGCAACAGGGTATTTTCAAGCGGGGGCGATGTTGTTGATCTCCACGTTTGCCTCTCCAGATGCTGCCCCAGATATCCCAGCTTTTTCCTACTTTAACTTTACAGCTCTCCTCATCGTAGTGTTCCTTACTCTACTAGCCCTGTCTCACAGACCAGTATGGATCAATCACGTCGTTAACACACTGTGTCTGTTGGCATATCCCGTTCTGTTATGGTTGCGTGGTGTCCTCATAGGGGACGGAATCGGCTTAGGCACTCTCGTTGACCTTTTTTCGCAGCGTTTTCATATGTACACTCTAGGACTAATCGTTGTAGTGTGCGTGTTGCCCGTTTGGATGTACGCACTCATTAGAAGGAAGAGAATTGAGGAAACTGAGCGTTCTCTGATTCAAACGAGTGATCCGGAAGTTGTGTCAAGCATTGCCAGAAGAGAGTACAAGCAATACGGAAGGTTAGAGCGCTAGCGCTCGCCCAACTGAGACCTAATACCGTACGCGGACCGGACGGTGTACTACGTACTAACATACACACTGTTTTTCACAGTAATCGCTGTGGACAGACTCACTAACGGCATCAGCATTGGATACCTAGCAGTATTTGGTGTGCTGTCTATGAGGAATAATACATGTGCAAGTCTTGAACGCATTGCTAGCCTATTTCCTTTCGGCGGCATACAGCGGCAGACAGAACCTTCAAACAATTTTCCACTATGTAGTTGTTTCATACATACATTGTAATGTTTTGCTGAAGCTCCTTTATATATATATACATATATTCCCAGTCGGGGTCATAGAAATACCTCCTGTACAGAAGAATGGAACCATGGAAAACATCCTCAAAGGCGTGTTTTACTGTGAATTCGACAACAAACAAGGCCCCGTGCTCCATTTCCAGGTATGTATATATATATATATATTAACAGGTGTATATCTTAACGAGGCTGTCTGTATGCATGCTCTGATGGGCTCTTGTATACGCAGTATCCCCAGGAGTAAGTCCTTGCCTCAATGGAAGGCGGCTGTATTTCATGGAGTACGTACGCACCATATACACATGCAGGTTCGTTTCCTCGAGTGATTTTGATGCTATAAGTCCTTATCTCATCACTAAACCGGGACTATGTGGAAGCGTCATGTCCATCAAACGCAGGGACTTCACGGTCCTGGGGTACCCCGTGCGCATTGACAGCAGCCATTATGATCGTAATGTCTTCTTATTCAGTGTGGGATTCTATATTGACAGCGTTTCCGACCAAGAACCGTACGCGCAAGTTTTGAGGAAACTGGGCCAATTCCTCGACGATGCTGAGCGGAAACTACACTTTATCAGCTCTTTGGGGGAATCCCACTACAGACACAATGTTCACGCCTTACTACGCCGAGTCCATGTTGGTCTCGTTCAGTCGGGAGAGTGCGTTGTTCCGGCGATCGCAGGTACGCCAGCAACTCGACGGTGACCATTAACGAGGTTTTGTTGGAATCAATTCATTTTGCTGCAGGGCGCTTTCTGTCCCTGAAATTGTTGCCGACGGTACCCGAGCCGGAAAATGTGGATGCCGAAGATGTTCCACTCCCTATCCGTGATCTGGATGCAGTCGTTGGGCCTGACTGGGATCTGTGCTTGAGACGAATTACTCCCTTTATTGACGGAACGAAATACGTCCGAGCTATTGCCGAATTCTCGGATGTTCCCATCGAGATCGTAAAGTGTTGTATACAGCAGCTGCTAGTTTATGGCTTCGTGAAGCTAATTGATATATTCCAGTTCTCTAACGTGTATGCCATCACCGGCAATTTGAAGAAATTGCTAACAAACGAGGATATGCAAAACGCTTGTTTGGACTATGTCGATCCTACAAAAACGAAGTCTGAAAGTGGAGATGATAACCAATCACCGAGTTTCTCTCTTAATATAAATATTCTATTCAGACTGTATGCTTCCTTTGGAGCAGGGAGCCGTGCCTCAGATGTGTTCGTAGATAGGAAAGTTGGGCAATATGGGTTAAACGAGAAACGTTTCATTACATTCGGCGTTGCTCATGGGCTAATAAGACGATTGCATCATTTCCCTGTGAGAGTTCGTCGCGTCGAGGAGGTTCCCGATGGGGAGGTCCTCAATAACAAGACGCTGCTCGATCAACTAGAGGAGCACGACCTCTTGAACGGAAAATGGTGTGTGGATCACTTATGCTGCGTGTCTCACCAACCTTCGAGAAAAATAATGGAGGCATTGATCGAAAGCAGTAAATATGAAACAATTTTACGAGCAAAGTGAAGGGGAATGTATAGTCTCCCAGGAATGCTTGAAACTCCCTGGCTACCTACAGCAAGTGAACTGCTCCTTGCAGATTGCTGCTGCAGAAGTTCTGGCTATAGTTAGAGGCATAAAGCAATGTGTGGTGCGTACACATTGGTGTGATATAAACTGTGTCGGTAAGAAACGATAGTACTCGTCTTCGCAAGCTGATACTGGGTATAAATAAGCGAAGCTAAACAACGCCGTTGTCGGATACGACAGCATTTCGATCTCAGGCCATTCTACAGAAAGAATGTAATTACAGAAACTGAGTAACATTATTCCTTGAGGGGTACCGTAGACTGTCGAGAAAAAATAATAAAAACAGAGCTGGATTTTTCTGTTACTTTGATCCACTTAACTGCATAGAAGTGTTAGACGAATCTGAGTTGTTTGGTTTGTTAAATTGGAATAGCTGGCTCGTTTTCTCGAGAAACGAAACACTAAAATGCCACCATCGACATCGTCATACACTAGTGCTGCAATGTCAGCTGCTGACAAAAGCAACTCGGAGGACAAGTTGGGAAACGCTCTGACTTCCTGGTGGACTGATTTATCCCAAAACCATCGCTCATGGTTGATTGGTGGAATTGCTGTCGCCGCCTTTGGGGTGCATTGGATGTATGCGAAGTGTGACAAACTTCCAACGCAGCTTGCGCAAGCGCTGGAGCGACTTCCGGGAACCTCGAGGAAGCAGTCACGGATTCGAAGTTTCGAAAACTTAACTTCCACTTCTTCCCACGCGGGCGAGGACGACACAGATATCGAGTATATTGGTGAACCCATACCTCCCATGTCGATCAAGGAGGTCCAGTCGATGGGATCGGGAGCTACTGGTAAATGGCTTGAGCTCATGAAAAAGACCTTCTACATCTCGAATACTTCGTCGGAGGAAACATACGACTGGGAATTCTGTCAGCGAACCACTTCCACTGTTCGAGCAGGATCCACTTCCAAGATTGATGGCGTCGAGATGTAGGTGCCCCCGAGGTTTTCCCCAGCCCCTTGGGTGCAGGTATCATGGGATCCCGTTTTTGTCCTCGCAGTATAGCCGTCACGCATCGAAGGGGGAGCCCTCGTAAACTTGTGTTGATAGCGAACGGACGACCTCCCGTGGAGCGCGGCGTCATTGAGTTCGCCTCCGGTATTATCGACCCAGGAGAGAAACCAGGTAAATGAAGTTCAGCGTCGGTATCGGCAATTATTAGAGCATGTAGTATGAGAATATGGAGGTGTATTCATCTTGTGCAGAAGAAGCAGCCGTCCGGGAATTGAAGGAGGAAACAGGACTGAAAGGCGTCGTTCGCCACGTAGGTCCCACGGTATTTGTCGACCCTTGGAAGTCTACAGAAGCATATGCTCCCGTATTCATGGAAGTTGATGAAGAGGACCCCGATAACAAGGATCCTCAGCCTGCTACTGAACGGGATGAACAAATTCAGGTGTTATTGATTCCACTGCACAATAGCTGGCAGCACATCCAGAATGCAGCTCAGCACTTTGACTATGCTCTAGGTGCGTATTGCATTCATTTAACTCTCTCTTGGAGTGAAAAGTTCATATGGTTACTTTGGAATGGATGCAGAAGGCAAAGTGGCTTCTTTTGCACAAGGTCAATACTTCGCCAATGCAGTGGAACCTCTTACGCAACTGGATGAATCACAGAAGATCCGAGACTTCCTACAATATGAACGGTCAGATTCAGGCTAAGGGCGGTATGAAAGTGCTGTTGACCTTAATGATATCTCGATCTAGAAACGTGTGAGTCTATGGAATATTGACTCAGCCAACACGTATTTCACCGAGAGGAACAGATGTATTGTACAAAATTGTCTACCAACGATGTTGTGTAACTTAAATGGGTAAAGTCAAGGACTATCTACGCTGGTCGTGCGAACTCGAAAGAGAGTCACAATGTTACAGTGCTCACTCGTCTACCCTATTCATTGAGACCACACGACTCATAATATCCATACACTTCTCACGACATGTTAAAGCCTGACTTTGATCGAATAGCGTATAACAGTTTGTCCCTGAGCATTTCTTTGGACGAATAATTGGGAAGTTTGAGCAAGTTTGCGCAAGTAGACCTGTAAATGGAATTTACTAGCTGTGGTGAACGAGACGAAACGAAAGAACGACCGGAATCGCTTACGCTGTTGGCAGCCTATCTTCCTCAGGGACATATCGGATCCCCAAATTTGGTTGCAACATCTTAAACCCCAAAAGAGGGGGCCGACTGCATGAGGTAATAAAAGCGAGGAACGCCGAAGAGTCTTCCCAATTCATTTCCTCAAGAACTTCTCTCAGCCACTGCAAATACAATCATGTTCGTATGCCCCATCATTTATACCAGCGGAAGCAACAATTACCCAGCATACCTTAATAGTCTGATGGTTTCGATGATAGCCTCCAGCAAAATTAGTATGTTTGAACATATCATCGAAGTCGATCCGCGGGGTGCCTCCAATGATGAGCTGCAACTCAAAGCCATGCGGTCGTCCTAACAGAGTGCTGCTGAGATATGGTAACGTACCTGGACCTCATGGCTTGTGAACATTCGTAGCCAGTGTTGCGGAATAAGCTTCCTAAATCCATTCAAAAATGCGCGACATTGGTTTTGTATTCTCTTGTTCAGTTTGTAGTGTGCCATCAAGTATAAGTAGCGAGGAAGATTCGACCTATTCACCGTTAAGTTCTCTCCATCTGGGCAAAGCGGTACGTTCAAGGTCTTCCCATTTATTTCATCTGTTGTCTCAAATGTAAGGTCCAGGGCGTCCAATTCATCAGAGGACATGTATTTCAAGCGGATTAAACTCCTATAAAATTCCATATCCAAGGATGCTAAATCGTCAATAGTATTCACTCTTCCCTGTGTCAAGACATAACTTGTAACAAACTAGCATCATCATTACGCTCTCAGCCTCCTTCTCTTACTAGAAGTTTGTCCAGGAAAAATGACGCAAACGCTGGTTCGACTAGAATTTGCTCATACACAGCTTTACCAAGGAGTTCGCCCATGAATTCAAAATGGTTTAAAGCACCTCTGTGAGACCATCGTTTACCACGGAATCTAGCGTCAGGGTGGGGGTACAATGTGTTATTTGCAGCAGTATCAAAGAAGCCGTTCTCAGGATCGAATGCCTCTTTAGTGGCATTGTCAACAAACTCCTTGAAAAGGCCGCCTCCATCAATACCTTCCTCCTCAAGGCCCTGCATATGTATTGACCTTCTGTCAACCCAAGCAAGTGTAAAACCTGGTTAGTTAGTACGTACTTGGTCGTCTACGAACGTAAGCTGTAGGTTAGTTTTCAGTATTTGTTGACCTCCCTTGTCTTTAAGCTCAGCAAATCCTTCCATGGCATCGTGTAACAAGGAGCTTCTTTGGACTCTGAGTACTGTATTTCCAGAAAAAGGATTTCTTCCAGCCTGCGAAGGAAATATAGGAGAATCTTTATTGGCACTTATACACTTGCCAGTTTCATGCGTCGTCGTACCTTAGCGCGTGACAAAAACGTCTCAAATAAACTGGCTCTTTCCCGGAACGGAATAACCATCGGCACATGGAGCAAAAGAAATTTCAACGAGACAGTTCTATTATCATTAGTCTCATTCGGTGTCGAGCTGTGGAAGAAACTCCGGAAGAATGAGCGCTCGCCCTCTAGCCCTTCGGAAGACTCTATTGTGTTCAGCAACGCTTCTCCACTACCCCCACTAACGCTTAGAGAAACATCCTCCCATAGCCATTCTTCTTCCTCCGTGTAGATTCCAGGCCGTCGGATATGTCGCTCATAGAGTCTCTTATAGGTCTCGATCCACTGCTGCAATAAAAGCAGAGAATGGAATGAACGATCTCTAAGCATGGTAGAGCTCCAGCAGAACGTTTTCAGCAACCGATTATAGTATGCCACTACGGCTTTCACCTCATTCTTATCAAACGGATGGGCATGCTCAAAAAAATCATCATCCGTCAATGTGAAAAGTAATTGATTTAATAGATTGGAGAACACAAAAGGCACAGTAAACATAGAGAAGTCAGGGATCCCGCCGCCGTGTGTCCCTTTCCAGAGTTTCACCGTCTTCCATAACTTTTTCATTCTCGACTTTATATCAAACCGGAGAATGGTATTCCTGATAAACTTGGCGGTACCACTCTGCGGCAGACGAGTCCGATTCATCACTTCAGTGGATGTGCCAAGATCGCTCACATCATGCAACGGCAGATCCGAACAGTACAGTTTTATCAGCACTGACGCTATTAGTTCAAGGGACTGGTGCAGAGTGTTGTCTGCCGCCGGGTCTTCCGAATGAGGTTCCCAGCTGATAACAGTATCCAAAAGTGATCCCAGTTGTCCAAACTCTGTTAGCCTTTTCCAAGAATCGTTCACCACGTTGCACAATGTACTGTTTGTCTCCCAACTTTTCTTTGCCTCCATGATCGGCAAAGGCGAGTCGGTACCATCCCTCAGCTTCAATCTGATCGAAGCCAGAATACTGAGGTTTGGATCAGCATTAGCAGCAGCCTCGTCATCTGCGTCCATCAAATCAAGCGAGCTGTCACTGTCTTCTTCACTGAGTCTTGCATTATTGGTTTCTTCGGAATTGTTAAGCATGTAGTTGCGAAGCCCGAGCAGGTCACCTGGCATTTCCCGTATTAGTTGACTCATCAGTGAAAGCAAGTAACATGTACCAGTCTGAGTTGAGCTTCCTCGATTAGCTTGAACAAGGGTTGCTATGTAGCTGACCATCGTCGTCGCATTTACAAAAATGTTTGGCATAGTTAATTCCTCAAAAGTTGGCTGGAGTCGTTCACTTCGCGGCCGCTTTTGATTTTCAGAGGCCATGCTAGTCCCTTCTTTCGGTGACCCGCTACTACCTCCTTCTAAATACGATAGCTTTGTTATTAATATACTGAGCAGTCGCCCATCATATACGATATCTTGAATAACTTGAGGTAGGTCCGCGGAGTCCCATTGAATACAAAAGATTATCTGAGCGCATAGTTTTAACACATTTCCGTCTCCTGTCAACATGCTTTGGGAAGAGTGTACTGAACGAAGCGCAATATCAGCAATCATCAGAATTTCTTCTTCGAAAAACCGGTCCTTGATTTGATCACTGTGAATGTTGCCTAAGGAGTATCCTTCGACCGCACTTACAAACCGTTTTGAAGCCATAAGAACGCGAACACAAGCTGTTGCAACATGTTCACGAAACTGTTGGCTTTCACTACCGACTTGGTGAAGATATGCTTGACAGTCCGGGCATCGTTGTATCCTGCGATTAGATAGTAGAGATAACAGGGTCCCCACAGATAGCTTCAGAGCCTGACATGCTTCTTGATGCTGCTGCCCCGAAAACAGTGCCGAAGGGTAGGTTTGCATGTGACTACATCGATACCCTCGTAGAGATACATTTGAAGAGATATAGCTTTGCATCGAAACCCCAATGGTCCAGTACAAATCAACCAGAGTGAGAACACATACATTCCTAACTGTCTCCATGAATGGATCTCCAACCTCCCGCGCCTTTGTTTCCAAGTTGGCGCCCTCGCGGTTCGTCACAAATGACTTTGCCAAAAACTTCGAAACCCATGCGAGCCGGTGAATATCATCCACATTATAAGGTGTAAACACCACCAAGCATTGACGAAGAAGTTCAATCAAAGACTTCACCGGCAACGCGAAGTCCGTTTGTCCCGATGAAGCCAGCAAATTTTCTACTTTTTCTATATCCAGTCTCTTCTTATCAAATTCATTCCGTAAGAGCTGCTTTTCGCTGTATTTGGCTCGCATGCACCTGTAATTCTTGATGATGCACTCAAGGGCTTCAAGTTGGCGTCGTTCATTTTCGCGTCTTTCTCTCTCTTGTCGCGCTCTGCAAGCATTCCAAGCATACGTTATACATGTGTATACTATATAAGATGAGGAATTGGTCTGTATATGCGCCACATACTCTTGAATAGCCTCTGATTTTGTCACATATCGACTTCTACCTCGATAGGAAATATGGGGTCGACGGCGCGTACTGCCCGTAAACATCACTCTGCAATGCATGGTACCATTCAGTACAGTATATATCAAGTATCCAAGTAATAATGCGTGGATGAGAAGGTTGCATGTCCATGTTATACACGCATAATGAGCATGAGGACCGACAAAGAAGAATTCCAGAATTCTTCTTGATGGAAACACGCACCTTATACACTCTTTCCACGGCGCATATGTATATATATGTAAAGCAATTGGAGTCGTTGTGGTGTAATGATAGCTAACTATTCACGGTTGGCAATGCACTGGTCCGGACGTGTACTCAATGAATTCCTCCCGACTCGAGGTTGAAATGTCCGCAAGGATGCACAAAAAAAAGACCTGTGAAGAGCGGAAAGTTTTGACTTAGATGCAACATGGAAATCTAATCTTCCCTCGTCCAGCTACAAACCAGTCGAGAAAGAAGAACGAGTAGTTGTCAAGAAGCAGCACGAAGCTCTTACTCTAATCGTTAATTCGTTTTCGTTTGGCACTATGGCATGAAATGTACCGGTACTGGCCGTCTACCGGAGTCCAAGACGTGCGCCGAATACAGTTGTCCCTCATATCTCGAAGAGTGATGCGTAACATCCATTATACAACACCGCGAAGAGTTTTTCTTGAACTGTCTTCGTTGCTCTGGGGTCTGCAGCAATAAATAGTGCAAGAAAGTTCTAGGCGGAAGCATACGCACTAACTTACGGACACAAACATCAAGAAATCTGAGTCTTTAATGTTTTGGAAAAAATCTGGCCTCTTTTCGGTAACGTTGCACGGATCATAACAATTAGCAAGTGGCCAACCAGCAAGCTTCAGCAGGACGAAATTGCCTTTGTAGTTTGGGTTATAGTCTGTAGTCTTCACTTCTTCCGACCTCTGGACCAGCAGCCTCTGCATATCAGATCCTGCTGCTCGCCTCATTGGGCGAACAATCGTATCATACACATGACTTCGCCTTAGCGTTTCGATTTTCGATGGGCGCCTTCCGTTTTCGTTTATCTGGACAGTCGCGGGTACGTCTAAGCAGAATGTTGGAAGAACTGAATCCAAGGCTTCATTCCGGAAACTCTCTCGAACTCGTCAAGTGACGTTCGCAATAAATCCGACGGACGAAGTTTCCCACCTGAGGTATCCTCCAGTCAGCACAAAATGGATGAGGAGCGGAGTCCAAGCGACGGAAACGGTGACCTTACCTGTCGACTCATGGATGTTTCTCATCCTTTGCTTTAATGTTTTGGGCATAGGAAACTTCGACACATCCGAATCTTCTGGTTTATGTGAGTCATGTCCTGTCCATGTTCCGGAAGACTATGATGGAGAGTACAACATTTCCTACTCCGGCGACACGTATCTGGAAAGTGGCTAGCTGTCAGCTTGTTAAAGCGCATTAACTCCTCGATCTTGTCTGTGCTTTTCTTCGGAAACAGTAGCTCCAGGGCTTCTTTACTGCTCCTTGTATGCTGCGCGGTGACTGTGATGGAGCTGCTACATGCCTCTTCTTGGCAATCGAAGTATAGCTTTTTATTGCCGTCTTTCAGAGCCACATCCCCCTTGAAGAGATAACTCACGCTATCCCTTGTCTGCACGATATCAGATTTAATGACGGATAAGAGAGTGAAGATATACTGGTATTACGCCGACCCACCTGAAGCGTATCCAGGAAGATTACACGAGCTCCATCCAGGAAGTAAATTTCTTCTCCTGGAAATGTGGAAAGCCATGACTCTCTATTAAGTGCTGCTGTCCCCTTATCTTCCTTTTGGAGGCGAATAGGCACCCGTCAAAACGGCACTGTGCCATCTGCATGCAGTAAAAAGATCATGATGACCGTTAATTTTTTGAGGATTTGTAAGCGTTGATTGACATGGGGATGTAGTGGCTTCATAGGCCTACCACCAGCGACAAGTACGGCATGAACAACTCCAGCAAAACATAATCTGAACCTAATCGAACAGAGTACGACAATGGCACTCCCTTTCGGCCGTCTCAAGTATTGAACAGAGGAACCGGTACAGTCTGTACACTGTACAACGCTTGTACCCTACATGTATCTGTTATCAAACCACCTCAAACTTACTGGATTCTTGGTATATCTTGCAGTAGGATACCTCAAACAATATACACTAACTGTCTTCTTCAGAAATCCTGCTGCTGTTTCAAATCAAATTGATTTTGCCAACCTTAACTGAGGGTATCTGCGTAACCCGCATCTTAACTGCAGCAACAGGCCGTTACACCAACCGGGTGAGTCACAACAACGGAGTCACTTAAGTTATGGGGTAAAACCTCGTCACCAGCTAACCCTAGCACGAACACCTCTTATATTAGCAATACGAGACAAATATCGTTGATCAGCGCGCGTAAACTCGCTATACCTAAACTCCGGGACTATATCATGCAACCGAGATGCCAAAAGATGTGACATCGTCATAGTTCACGGTAACGAAGTAGGTAGGATTGCCGAATACGGCTTGCATGCCCCACATGTGTTTTTGCTGTACTAATCGGGTTTCATCGGTGTGGTATATACGTGAGCTTTGCCACGTTGAACACCGTCCAGTAGATCGTCGACATCCAGAAGTTTCCCGGGGGAGTGGGTAAAGGCTGGCGGTAGGTGTAGGTGGCATGGACTTTTTGATCTATGTACTTCACTGTTATTCGTATCTCGGGGGCTTTTTGATCTATGTACTTCACTGCCATTCGTACGGTATCTCGGGACTTTTTGATCCATGTACTTTACTGCCATTCGTATTTCGGGGAGAGAAATCGGATACGTCAATGTCCCCTTTGTCCATATGGAATGAAGTGACATTCATTCCTTTTCTCCGGGAGATGTCGTCAAAATCCATACATATATATAGACAATTCCGCTCATGTAGGCCAAGGAACTCCAGCGTCGAACCGGAAGCGACCTCGAATACCGACCGGTGTACCAGTATCACGTTCCGAACTTGGCGACAAGAACTTGCTACCTCCATCTTTTCTCATCGAAGTTTCCGTGCGGAAAATCGTGGTGTCCCACTGGGATATGTCTACCGCCAGCCTTTACCGACTTCTCCGGGAAACGTCTGATGTCAACGCTACTGGATGGTGTTCAGCTTGGCAAAGCTCACATATGTACCACACCGATGAAAAGCGATTAGTACAGCGAAAACGCATATGAGGTATGCAAGCCATATTCGGCAATCCCACGTACTTTGTGACGGTGAATTATAGATTGTCAGAATTTCAGAAACGTGGCCATTGAAGTTTGTGACCAGCCAAAACTGCAAGAAATAATTGACATGTCGTACTCGCTGGTAAACCGTTGATTTGGTGTTTTCCGTCCGGAAGTCGACTCTTTCAAAGCCCCGTAGCGACTGTTTAAGGATGTTGATGAGCACTCCGACTTACAGCACGGGTAGAACGGACACCTCCGCATCTGGTGGTGGTGGCAGTAGTATGGATCGAGGCGAACATCGAGAGAATATCCAACGCAATGAGGAGCAGAGATTGCAGGAGCTACGGGAGCAATTCCAGCGCTATCATCAGTCTCGTACACAATCCAATGGGTACCCCAGCTCCGGAGGAGGTGTATCCGATGGTGCATCATCGTTCCTAGCTGGAACCAACACGGCAGATCCGTTCTACAACGCGTTATCACGGGAATTGGAACGAACCCGAAACGATCTGAATGAAGCTGTAAATGAAGTTACATATTGTGAGGAGAGGTCCAAGCGTCAGAATGCCAAGATTGCCTTGCTCAAGAAAGGCTTGCATTTGCACAATGAACGAGCCATAAAGTGCCTGGTCCACATACAGCAGCAGTTCGAGCCGCTGTGGGAGAACGCCACGGAGGACGAAATTGAACCTAACGGACCACTGAGAGTTATGCAGAAAGCGATCAGAGTTGCCTTCAAGTCAATGCATCGATATAATGAACAAATCAACAAGATGCTCGAAGTTGGAGACGTGAAACACGTACACCTCGACTCGAAGAAGCTGACCGACAAATTGGACCGTTCTTTTTCTGCTGGCTCATCAAATTTGAACCGATCTTTAAGCGACAGCTCCCAACGAGTTTCGCGTGCACAACAGACGGGTGCAAATGCATCAATAGATCACATGATGAAACAGGAATCTGCTGGTAAGAATTTTGAGGATAGAGTATATCGGTACATTCTCAATTTCACTCACTCGTTTGTTCCGACACAGATGCAAGCGAGGAAACATCCGCAGGTGATATTGCAGCCAAATACAATCAAGGGGGACATGCATACCAAGAATTGTCTGCCAAGTACCAAGTTTGTGAACAAGCATACCACGATGTTGTCAAAGAGCACGAAGAAATGGTTAGTACTTCTGTGGTCTTATCCTGCCGATGCGTTGGTTCTTAGCATCTGCTTGATGCTCTCAGAAGGCTCGACACGAGAAACATTTTGAAGAGCTGAAGCAAAAATATCAACAAACAATCAAGAGCTTGTCAGAGCAGCTCAGAGATGACTGGATAAAGGAGCGCAGGCGTGCTGATAGGGTGGAGACAGAACGAAAGGTGTGTACCACGTGCCGAGTCTTTTCTTTGTTACGAGGTTACCATTAAGTATATTGGTTTCCACGCGTCAGGCTTTAGAAGAGGAGAGAACCGTCTTAGAGAATGCTCTAGACCGCTTCATCGATATGCCGGTAGACCAGTTGAATGAGGCTGTGTCTGCGGCGAAACAGCGAGTACATGAGGCAGGGCAAGCAACGCGCCAGGCAACGGAAGAGAACCAGAAGAAAGACTTTGAAAAGAAGGAAGGAGAGCAGAAAACTGAAATAAATAGTGCTACGCTAGATATCCAAGGCGCTCAGCTTGAAAGTGGGATTAAAAAGGCGGATTCAGCTAGCGAACAGAAAAGCGGAGCTTCTCCACCTGTCCACTCCAGTGCTGAAACATCCTCCTTTCCTGAAGGCAGTTCCAAAGTGTTCACCACCCTTAATGAAATGGAGACTCTCTGCCAGCAGGTGAACGAACAGATCCACGCAGGGGTAACAAATCTCGACGATTCGGATAGTGAATTTGCTAGTAGCGATCAACTGCATAGTGCTTTAGCAACAATTCGTCCAATATTCACGGCCATAAATAGTGTTTCAGAGAAAATGCAAACGCGGATCCGATATCTTCGTGAATGCGAAGTCCAAAACACTGAAAAGGAAGGAACGAAAAAGTTGCAAGAAAGCACAAAGTCAGTGGAAGCCCTTCATCTCGAGGTTTGCGAGCAGAAAAAAATTAACCAACAGCAGCGATTTCGAATCCAAGATTTGGAATCGCAGTTGTCAAGTTTTGAGAGCGAGGTCAATAAGTTATCGTCTAAACGCAAACAGCTAACTACGGCATTGGAAAAGGCAATAACAAGTTTGGAAGGAGCAAATGAACATACTCGAGTACTCGCTCAACGAGAAACAGTGCTGAAAAAGCGGTGCGATGGATACCAAGAGCGTCTTGAGCTCGCTCAACAAGAGGCTGAGAAGTTTGAGGATGAGAGAAGAGATTATGACAGGAGAATACAGGAATTAAAAGGAAAGCTAGCAGAGACAGAATCAGCATACGAACGGCGTGTACGCAGTCTAGAACAAGGCTCTTCACATCTAGAAGCCGAATTGCAGAGTACTAAGGAAGAAAGAGATCAATACTATGACGATGCACAGCAAGCTACTGATGACCTGCGAGCGGTGTTGGACCAAGCAGAGGAGACTTCAGACGAGCGAGATCAGCTCGAATCTCGTCTGTCCCGATTAACTGTAGAGTTGGAATCACTACGGTCAGAGAGGGAATCAAATTTCAACTATTCTGACACAAAGGAAGTAAAGCGGCTGCAACGCCAGAACGATGAGCTCGAGAATAATGTCCGTCAGTGCCGGTACGAGTTGCAGCAACAGAAAGGGTTGACAGCGCAAGCGGAGGCTAAAGTAACGGAATTAGAAAAAGAAATAGATTCTTTGAAACGGAAAAACGACTTACTGGAGCAAGAAACCGAAGATCTGAAAAAGGAGTTGGAAACTCGTGACGAAAAATTGTCAGAGGAAGCGCGACGACGAGGTGAAGAGACGGAAAGAGCAGACAAGCTGGATGAACTTGTCGAAGAAGAAAAGCAACGCCGCAGGAAATTGGAACAAGAGGCTTCAAACCTGCGTCAGAGAATAGAATCGATGGAGGGAAGTTTGACCGATATACATTCTGATCTATGTAGCGTCGTACCTGAGTCTAAGGAAAACGGCGAGCAATATCCGGAAGAACAGACAACGATTGATGCGATTACTCAGAAAATCACAACGCTGAAGAAGGAGATGAGCAAGTGGAAAGAGTCTTGTCTCGCTTATGAACGTCAGATAAATGAACTTCATAATGTTTCAGAAGGGCGCTCGCAAACCTCTACTCCTGAAGCGGATTCTCCTAGCAGTTTCAGAGGACAGCTTTCCCCTGACGACGATACAGATACTCGACAACTTAAAGGAGATATCAGCGATGTTTACGACGCCGTGCAAACTCTGGAAAGTCGGCTTCGACAGGCTCAGCACGAGAGCTCAACACTTCAGAAAAAGGTTAGCTCAAGATCCCTCAACTCACGGGAGGGAGGCTCAACAGGGACTTCAGACAGTCGCTAGGCTAGTAATTGTACAGGCGCCTATAGATTACCAAATCCTTAATGTATCTAAAAAATTAATTACAATGTGAAATCATTTGTTATCGTATGCTGAAGTCACTCAGCAGCCGAAGCTGATGCCCGGTTACTTTGAGCCTGAAGCGAAAAAATGTTAACGTTCGGCTTAGACACTAACCTGCTCTTTGAACCAGTCATTGAGCTGGTCGATTTCGGCTTTGCCAGAAAAGAGGTAGGTCGTGTTGGAACGTCGCATTTGGTCTGCCGCGTCGTTAACAATACTCCTGCCCGTTGCTGCCTTTGCAACGTGGTTAGGCCAGGCTTCTCGATGACACTTTTCGCGTCAGTAGGGGGAAACTGCAATACCGAGGATGGCAATGCTTTTTTGTCACCGAGCCCCTTACAAGCGTTGGCGGAACCGGTACTCATGGAAGTCTTACTGGATGTGCTCGAAAAGGAGCTCGCTCGGGATAAGGTCCGGAGGGCAGGTCTGACTTTGCTAGCGCGCCCTCTAGAGGAAGAGTTCTTCCCCGAGAAAACACTGCTAGAGGATCCTGCTTTAGCCGGTACTTGCTGAGAGCAGCCTTTCAAATGTTCAAAGACATCTGCATTCAACGTATTTTCCATTAAAGGGGAGAATGTGGGAATCGATGATGCTTCGTTCTTCATTCGGGCTGAATCCTGAAGCAAGTTTTGGGCTCCTTCTTTATATTCATTTTGGGCACACAGGCGACGTAAAGCACTCTTTTGAGCCCCTCTATACGTCTTCCATTCCGATGTCTCCAGTCTTGAAGCGGGATTGCATCTGACTAGGTCCAGCAATCCTAGCAACGTAGCTATTCCAACGTTTTCCCAACTGGCAGGAGTATACCGCCAGGTCTCGAGAGCGTCGGATTGGTAACTCTTAGCTGCCTGAGTATTCTCCATACCTGATAGCCTGCTGGGCCGGGCATCTGTGTTATAGTTGCACTCCAGTGTGTAGCACAAAACACACCCCGTTACGTTATAGATACCAACACGGCCCGCTCCTTCTTTGCTCGAGCCTGCTTTGTCCCGTTTGTCGCGGGCTTTCATGTTCTTTTCACTAAAATTATTCCCAAACAGATCTACATGCGGCGAGTACAAACTAACAAATCTCGGGAACAAAGTGTTGAACAATTGGTCAACAGGATCGGAGAGATGATTTCCGTAAAAGAAGCAACCTCTTTTTGAAGCGTGTGCGTGCAGATCTAAATATAAGAACAAACGCTCTTGTTTCCTCGTTTCTTCCAAAATGCACTTTGCAGCATATATTGACGGTGCTTGGTTCGGATCCGGTGAAAGATATAGTCTGTTCAAATTCTCGCCATAGCAGTCAGCACGGTAGTGTCCAGTCGCCACACCATCTGGATTTAGCATGGGGATTATCTGCAACACAAGATAGCCACCAGATGACAATATTGGCAGCTACTTGTCCACAACATAAAAACCCTTACCTTGAACACAAACGCCTGCCGAAGCATTTTCGCCGCCTCATTTGTCTCATTCAGCAAAAACCGTAGTATTCCATTCAGCACAAACGACGCGGGAGTCTCACCCGGGTGCACTCGAGAGGAAATAAAAACAACCGGTTTGTCTGGGAAGCTATGTGGTCTAGTTATGCGAAATTCGTTTCCGTCAGATTGGATTTCTGCGGCTACTTCCAGTTTCCTAGCAAACGAGGCTGGGCTTAAAGAGAAACCCGAATATGGATCTCCTGGTTCGTTAACGTCCTGCGCTGGAGACTGATCCGTCATATATTCTTTACCTACAACTCTGCCAAAGTCTGGAAACAGGCCCGGGCGATGATACTTTTCTTCTCGTTGTCCATGAGCGCCCTTTGACGAGGTTATGGTAATGAGGTCCACTTCCCGTTTCTCAGGTGTTCTGGTCAATAATTCTCTCGCAAAGTAAATGTCACTTGACGAATCCTTCGCGCTACTAAAGTCGTCCTCTCTTCGTTCCAAACGATTACCAGTTTCTACCCCCAGGCTCTCATCCTCATGGGGCATAATGGCCTTGTTTCCGAATGCCCGCTCTACTGCCTGTAGTGCAATTTTATGATCCGAGTAACTAAAGGGGAAGAAGTGCGCAAAATAAACAGCTTTTGCCTTTGTATCTTCAAATGTGTGCTCGAACGTCACTATCCCATGCACGGAATCAAAATCGTATGTAGTTCTTAAGCGTACATGTTTCCAATCAGGCATTGACGGGACCGCTCTGTACACTGGCCGATGTTGATGGCGGTAAAGGTTCCCTTGCTTATTAATGTTTCGGATGACAAATTTAAGCCTCCGTCCGTAGGGGACGTTCCGTAGGCCAAAATAAAACCAGCTTCTGAAAGTTGTACAATATAACGTTCCTTCCGCATCAGCAGCAACCCAGAGCCAGTAGGTCAGTTCATCTTTCTGCAACGACTTCCAAAATGAGGGAAACCCAATGCAGAGTGAAATTACGCTAACTTACTTGCTCAACACGCGCTAAATTCGCCGAATCGAAATTTGCGAAAAACTCGATTTTTCCACCGACTGCTTCGCGATCAGGAAACGTAAAAACTTTGTTCCGCGGTAGACCCTGGTTTCCGAGCGATGAGGCCGACGCGGCCATCGAAGCGCCATTACTTTGCGAATCTCGATCAACTTCGTCGTCGTCGGATGAGGAACAAGAAGACGATGAATCGTCCAAATCCTCTTTGGAAGGCATGTTTCGCGCGCGTTTTTCCCGCCTTTAACGTAATCACCTCGTTTTTCAGCTATAAACAGTGCATTTGTACGCGCAATCAATAAATCTATCTCTTGTCTATGGGAATGACAAATATCCTATTGGAAAAAATAATGATTCTATCGTGTATACGGCTGTGGAAAGCCTCCGAATGCCACACATGTCAATCTTTTCGTCGAGGAATTCAATTCAACCAGGCTGTTACGCCAGTTAGCTTCCGCTACGCCAGTTAGTTTCTGCCACAGAGAGGTTGCATGCAAACCGCTTTCCCACATGATGCGTCGGAACACGAGAGAGTATCTATAGCATAAGACCTTAATGGTCAAGAACTTGTTGTTGAGGGGCTGTCAAGTAGCTTCGCCTCCCACACCAGTGGCATCCACGTCTTGCCCCAGGACGAGACTCTCGCGCTGTCGTAAGAACTTAACTAACCAGGTCAAACAAACACGAAACTTGAAAGATAGGAACCACACTGAGTTCTGTCACGCTCGCCATTCAGCCAACTATGCTAGCATTCTCTTTTCTTGTGCGTACCGCACGCGACGTTTGTATCAGACGTTTACAGCTGGTGTGTCACTCTCAATTGCAGTGGCCGTGACGAAGCTTTCGCACTTCCGTGTCTAGAGAGTTACAGGAACCCAAAATGTCGACGATACCCACCGTATGACGCTAGATGCTAGATCACTTGGACAGTGTGTAGAGTAAGGTAGACAGCAACACTAAACTTGATCCGAGAAAGAACTCGAGACTGAAGGATTTCCCCAAAAATATGATTGATATTGTTGCAGAAGCAACCAGTGATAAGGAAGTTGAAAAGCCTTTAGAGACATTATTTGCGTATTTCATAACCTGCGCGATCTCAACTAGTAAACCAAGAGCTGACAGGAAGATAATTAATCATGCCATCTTACCATCGAAGTCAGTAATCCGCCCAATGAAACATTCAAGATGACTGCTACACTCATCGGACTATAATTAGAGAACAGACGTGCTTCTTTGTCGGCACTAACAGGGGAAACTAGTAACACTGATGCTGCACACAGAATCTGACTGATGAAGCTTAATTGGAGATTGCGGAGCCATAGCAAAGCCTTTTCACTGTCCTCCCTCAAATCTAAGTTCTTGATTGGACGGCTTTTCAGCACTCGCTCAACATAGCATCCGCAGAATCCACTTGTCATAACTGCTATTGCGATGGCAAGAGTCCCCTTAATCTTTTCTGTCTCAAAGGAATCGTGCGTGACGACGGAAGTGCCTCTATCTGTCACATATGTGTGTGTGCTATCAAAGAGCGAATGCTGGACGATGGCTGTTCCCACGAATAAGCACGTGAGGGCCACCAATTGAGTATTACTAAATGAGCGATTCAGCATAAACATCGAAAAGACAGCAGCGCTGAGGATTTTCGCTTGGTAGAGCACCTGTGCCACCGCGGCCTCTATGTAAGTGACCGCCCAGTACAGTAGGACATTCTGAAGAGTGTACAACAATGCCGGTAAAGCCAACGACAGAACCATAACAGGAGACTTGAGTGTTTGCCCACAGAATATACAGGCTGCTTTCTGCATCGACTTTGAATACCATCCCAGCATTACGAAAGATACTACAGTTTTCAGTACTTCTTGTAAGAGCACAGAGACCCTTGTCGAAGGATCTTCCGTCGAATTATCTTCCCGAGCAGCTCGCATCATAAGGAATTGACTGCAATTCTGCACCGCGAGTAAAAGCAAGAATAGCAACGGAGAGTTCCAGCTTGATTGAGACTCTTTCGTTCTTGTATGAGGTGAGCTATTCCCATTTGTAGCTTCATTCTGATTCCCATATAATTCCGAATGCGATTTGCTAGTCCTCTTCCTATTCATGGCATGTGTTTGTGCTGCATCTTGTCCCATGAATTCTTCCGTTCTATGCTCATGCATAGTTGCAGAAGCCATTGTGCATTCCATTCATTTGGTGTCTAATGAAAAAAGACGCATACATCCTCCCAACAAATATATACAGAATTAACCATTGATCATGCACATTAAGCCGTACCAACAATTCGTGGCAATCAAAATAATGACACAGTGTATCAGGTTCTGTAGGGTTTGTAGCCCGTTGCTCGCATTTCCATGGACACAGTTGTAATAGATAGATGAACACCAGAGCATTCCACCTTTTGGTGACGTAAAACATTAATGAGTGTTTCTGTCGGTGTGTGTGTGTATTGGTTGCATAGTATGACTAGAATACGATGAGACTCACGCCTGCAGCTCTCGTGCGTTTCATGCTGTTCTCGATGGCTTTTATGGTCTTCCATAAAGCCCCCAGGGAGTCCGAAGGACGGAAGCTGTATTATACAGGTCAATCTGGGGCAAATAGCTTTGGCGAGAGAAGGAATCCACGGGAGATAAGCTCTACGACATGCATTAATGTTCAAGAGAGTCGGCTTCCACCCCGAGCATTACTGCACCCACATCGCTTTGACGTGCTAGTAAAGCTGCTGTATGCTCAGCATTTCGTGTCGTCCAGTACAAAGAATGGCAGCTCAGGTGAATACGGTACTAATGTTCCTCCGTTTGTGCGGCAAGCATACATAGAACACGAGCGCGCATTCAACAATTTCAGAGAGGAGTGGAAGTTTAAGCCTGAACACTTTATCCAGGCATTCGAGAATACATGCTCTTCGATTCGCAACAAGTCTTTTCTCGAGGAATTTGCTCCCATGACGCTGAAAGATTTCCCTAATCAAGATTTATCAGCTGACTGCCATCAAGTATGGCTGGCCGACGCAGCCCATCGGATAGCTTGCTCAGAAGCTCTTTCACTACCGGCAATACCATGGCGTATCGGCTGCTCGGAAGGCAAGTGCTCTCCTTGGAGATTTCAACATCACCAAAGGAAACTATGGGATTCAGATTTTTTCTTGGAGCGGGGAATGCCAAGAATGTATGCCGACTATGCCTTCTACAACTTTCTTGTTGCGAAGGAACCTAGCATTGCAGTAGTCCAGCTATTTGCCTTGGCAGGGTCAAGAATTCCCCAAAACTTGGAGAAAGTAACTAAAGGGCACTTTCTGAAAAACTTTAGGATTTGGTACCATAAACAGACTCTAATGAGTCCTTTAGCTTTTGACAGATACATAAAATACATCGCAGGATCGACGAAGGAAACAGCCACGACGGCATCTGCTGACGGTGCGAGCAAAGTATTGGTTGTCTATTTCATTCAATTAGACTCCACAAACACAGGAAAGCGATTGATCCAACAGCAAGATCTTCTGCAGAAAAGCGGGTTGGCATCTATCATCACAACAAATTACGAACATGTTAGGCGCATCGGCCAGACAATCTTGTTCAGCACGTCTCTAACGATGCTCGAGCGCTTTCCAGAGTACTCGAAATGCCAACAACTCGCCCGACAACTTGATGGACACAAGAGGAAGGAAAATTTGCTGCTTTCCACTCCTCAAGCTGCTATGCAACTATACTGGCAAAACCAGACCGCTGCCACACCGATCCCGTCCACAGAAGTAAGTGCCACTACTCACAAAGAGTTCGATTTCCTCCACAATCCCCTAAGCTACGGCTACTGCTTCGGACTGCGGGTGCCGTCTAGGCGATACCTTCTAAACAGCATGGATAGCGGCATCTTGTCTTGACGTTGTTCCTTAACTTCATTGGATATGCCATGCTGCCTAGCCGTCCCCACAATGCGTTGCTTGTCACAAGATTGCCATACTGGTGTACCAGCCGAACCTACAAGAGAACAGTGTTGCTAGGGATGCAAGCTGTCCATTGTCACAAGATATGGATTAATCGGATAGGTTTTGCAGCCAGAGGGGTCACTTGAAAGTCCCATGATGCAATAGTGTCTACCTACAAGGCATGAGGGAATACCAGGGTATGTTGTACGCGAGAGGCCCAGTCCACTCCATGTCCAAGAGAGGCAAGCAGAGCCGGGGAATTCTTCTTCAGCTGCCGGATACGGAAATCCTGGTGGCGTATTCAAAATTTTCATTTCTCGGCCATCAACATGCTTTATGAGGTAGGGAGTACTGTATGCACGACGGTGGTTGGTTCGTTGCGTTACTCACGCCGCGCAGTGTTGCCGTCAACCCGCAACCTCTCAATGTCATTGCTTGAGGAATCGAGCAGAAACACTAAATTTGCGAACAAATATACACTACCGTAAGTCATTCTGGACAACAGTAGTCGTTCATTTTGGTCATGTTCGCGGAACTTCCTGCTTGTAGAACCTTCTGTTCCCCACGAAGCTGTCCCTGGGTCTTGAGAGCGCGCCTACTCTGCCACGAGAGTCCACAATTCCATTGGAACTCTCAGATACACTCTTAACCTACTCTATTTCACCATGGGTAGCAGATGGATGCGGTAGTACCTACCTGTATGAATGAAGACATCGCTTCTGTGAAGCTAAGTCGCAACCCCGCGATCCTCCACCTGCGGGACTCAGAACACGGTCTGTTCTACCTCGTGTATCGCAGCTCCCTAGGGTTGATCATCACCGGATAGAGTGCCTTTGCTTCATTGCCAACGTGGGCCCCTAGTGTGCCTCGGAAGAGATTGATCCAGAGGAAATAGAATACGGTCTGAGTCTTTCGCCGCCAGAACACTCAAACTGACGTAAGTGGATGGCACCTTTTATTGACGATTCTACGTCGTGTTAGGCTCAATCGGCTCGTTCTGAGGAGTCTGATGGTCGTTTACATTGACCTAATGCGTCATGCAGAATGTCATCATTGAAAGTGGATATCTCCTCTTCCTCGGCGGCTGGTAGTGCTCAAGCTTACAAAACATCCCAAGGTGGTGCTACCCACGCGCCTTCGGATGAAGGCGCTTTCCCACGAGGATGTGCAGCTTCGCAGCCTCTCAGCTCGCAGTTCGAAGCGCTCTGGGAGAAAATTAGTCCGGAATTAATGAGTGTACGTATTTTTTGAGTGCCCACGGTCGGAGACTCACGAAGGTCCGTAAAACTCGGCTTCCGTTCTTACCACAGTATTTGGAATCCATGGATGACCCTGAGACCCCTGTAGTCGAATACAATAGCCCCAGTGAGCTTATCCAAAAATTGGACCTGAAGCTCCCTAGTGTTGGAAGTGGCCTCCAGGTATGAATTTTTCCGACTCAGCTGAAGCGTGCACTGACACTTCCTACATCTTCCCTCAAACGCAGGCTTCATCAGGAGAGGAAGCTTCCCGTGATATCTGTAGTCTTGTTAGAAATATAATGCAAACGTCGGTTCGGACTGCTAGTGCTCGATTTTTTGACAAGCTCTACGTGGGCAGCGATGCAGTAGGCATGCTCAGTGAACTACTAACGGCGTCTATGAACACCAACATGCATGTACGTCTCCAAACAAAACATTAGCAGGAAATGGATGAAGGCGTTCAATGGTGGATCTGACCACTTGCAGACTTATGCTGTGTGTCCAGCGTTTGCGGTGATTGAGGTCCACCTCTTACAGGAATTAAGGAGGTTGGTTGGTCTACCAGCGGCAGATGTACACGACGGAGACGGTATCTTCTGTCCCGGTGGCTCTTACGGAAATATGCTAGCAATGCTTTGTGCGCGGGATAAGGTACTCCCCACTTGTGGAAAAGTAAGAATTTAAGTTTCGTCGTCGTCCCGATCATATACTTTGAACCTGTGAATTGACACTACTCTTGGCAGAAAGGATTGATTGGCTATACTGGCCCACAGCTTGTCTCTTTCACTTCTGCGCAAAGCCATTATTCCATCGCTCGAGCATGTGGGGCCCTAGGTTTAGGTTCGGAAAACGTCGTTAAGGTCCCTTGTGACAAGGAGGGACGCATGATTCCCGGAGAATTAGGTAGGTGCTCACCGGTGCCACAGAAAATGTTGCTTTATCATTCACTCTGTGGCGGTGCAGATCGGCTTCTCCGCGAATACATTGCGAGTGGAAAGCAGCCATTTTTCATTAATGCTACCGCTGGCACAACAGTAAGCTGGTTGTCCGCTTTCCTGTCCCACATGGTTTCTCAACAACTCTTTGTCTTTCAATGGCTCAGGTAACTGGAGCGTTTGACCCATTTGACAAAATAGCAGACATCATTGAGAAGCACCAAGGCACTTTGAAGAACCAATTTGGAGAGAACGCATCGCTGTGGTTGCATATCGATGGTTCCTGGGGCGGTGCAGTCCTGATGAGTAGCAAATACAACCATTACCTTAATGGTGCTGGCAGGGCCGACTCGTTCGTATTCAATCCGCATAAAATGCTCGGAGTACCCCTGCAATGTTCCGCCCTCTTGATGAGAGAATCTAGTCGCTTGGCACGCACCTGCGCCAGTAATGCTGAATACCTATTCCATCCGTCACCCGACGCTGCGTACGATCTTGGTGACAAGACTCTACAGTGCGGGAGGAAAGTTGACTGTTTGAAGCTGTTCCTTTCTTGGAGGTACTACGGGACCAGCGGGTTTGGGGAGCGTGTTGACCATGCCTTCAGGCTGGCGCAGTATACCGCCAAGTTGGTAAAGGAGAGCCCGGATTTCATGCTAGCGGTGAACGTAACGAGTGCAAATGTATGCTTTTGGTACCTCCCAAAGGCCGATGGCACCCGCAGCAAAATTCAAAATGCGATAAAGAGTAAACAAAACCAGGATAAACAGCTTGGAAGCATACTGCAGCCTTACAGCGACATTCTAGATCGTTCCGTGAAAGATATGTACAAGAAAATGCAGGAAAGAGGAAACGTACTTTTGAACCACAACCCCATTTCTGAGCAAAAGTTGCCTCGTTGCTTTCGATTGGTGCTGAATGCGCCTGTTGTGTCTGAGTCTCTGGTTTCCGAGGTTTTGGATGAAATCCGAACCTGTGCCAAGGTGTCTGGCTGGCAGTAGTACCTCGATTTTATGTAGAATGGGACAAATGGATAGAGGTTCTGACTTATTGCAAAATTTGTGTCTTATAGCATAACGCATACGCTAATACATAACTTAGTCTAGTGAGCGCAGCGATTTTTCGAGGGACAATTGCAGTGATACACCACGATCCACTTTACTGTCTTCAGGATGCCGTAGAACCACAAGTGTTTTGCTTTCTTCGTCGATAAACGTAGCGGAATCAACGCTTGTACTCCTCCGGAGAGACAGATCAACAAATTGCACAGAGGCGAGTCGCTGCGCCTCTCCCTGGTTATCGACATGTGCGCTTAACGCCTCCAACAGAGGGTCAAGGTACTCTGCTGTGACGAACTCGTTAAAGTTATGGCTTGACATATGCCATATTTTGTCCCAAGGAGCACGAATTTCTACGGCCTTCCACCAAAGCACCTGGTCCAGCATTGATGATCGTTTCAATTCTCGAATTTTCTTGTGGATCTGCGACAGGCGCAACGAAAACTGGGGATCGTTCATACTTCTCCGCTTGGAGGAGCCACATGACTTTAGGTAGCGATCCCATGAAAGAAAATCGGTGTCACATTCGGATTTAAGCTCCTCTTGAAGAATCGCCTCACGCAAAAAGCCGCTAGTGAATGCTAAAGTCTCCTTTTCCGATTCCCCGGTCTCAGTGTATCGGCGCGTCAGTATCTGATGTGATTTTAGACGCTGAACAATGTCCCGGGTAATGGATACTCCAATACCGTATCTGATTTCTAATAGTTCCGCAAGCTCTTTCATTGAAACCGAACCATATTCTGAGTGGGCGATTAAGGAGATCGCGGAATTTGCGATAGATGCGATGTTGGGAATTTCCTGTTTGTACGCCTGCTCTAAGCCAGCAACGGTAGCCTCGATTTTCTGCTCTGCAGGGCGAGAGTCCAGTTTTAGATCACAGTCGGCTTTGACTACTCTTTGAAGATCCTTGGCCAAAGTACCATAATGATTGACTATCCAACGTATAATTTGAGGACGACCGCTATCACGACAGTGTTCCAAGTTCCTCTCCAGAAACGCTACTGCTTCGGAATTGCTCACTGGCCCCATGCTCTTAACCAGACAGTTTGCTGTTAGTGGCCCATGTAGATTCCGGTATGCTTCGAAGCACTCAGAATTCTGGGAAGTAAGGATTACTTTGTAGTTTCCTTCCGTTGTCCATTTGTCCACGTGCGACAGCACTAACCGGAGGGCTTCTTTCCGAGATTCGCGACCTATTGAGGACGCTCTTTTGGCACTGGATGGCTCTGCACTTACTGGTTCCACTTCGCTACAGAGTTGGTGCAAGTCCTCTACAACAAGGAGGAGCGGTTTGCTAGTGGTAGACTTTATCCGCACGCACAACTCTTCCAAATCTTTAAGCGTTTGTCTCAATTCACTCAAATCTTGAATGTCGGAGGGGTTTTTTGCCAGATGTACCTGCAACATTCGGGATAATAGACCCGCGCTCTCTCCACCGTGTACGCACGAGCGGAATTTCCCAACGATTGAGTGAAGACACGCCGTTTCTTTTAGTGATATCACCACTCGTGGTACCGAGCCTTGTAATGCTGCCACTGCAATAGCCTTCCGGATAGCCAGAGTCTTACCGCAACCTGGCTCTCCGTAGAGAACTAGGCATCGCGTATCGGAAGGCGTGGTTATGTACCCTTGCAAGTCAGCGGAGATCCCTGTATTCAATTCATCGCCTGCTGCGGACAAAGATACTGGCGGTTCTACGGCAGAATATACATGGGACTCTAAACGGAGCATCTGGAACTCCCGCAAAGCATTATTAAGGAAGCTGCCAACTCTACCCAGTTTCTTGGTATAACTGAGGTCGAGGAGAATCAGGGCGGGTACCACAACATACCATCTGGTCATCCATCGACTTCTATTCAGAATGAATTTGTGTCGATAGTAATGTCGAAGTGCCTTGGAAGGGGCGTTGAATGCAGTCGATGGAGCGTTCTCTGCCAGCATAATATACTGGTCGAGAATTTTACCAAACCTGCCTACTTTTTCGACCTTTTTCTCCATAATGTTCAATTCTGGTAACGCACCTGGCACACATTAGGGGATACATACGGGTAAAACATAAACGCAATAATCAGATAGACATTGAGGCCTGCTGTCGTACGATGGAAGCTGGAAACTTCCAACGAGCATGAAAAGATATTCCCCAGAAGTCAACTCGATATGGCTACTGAATCTGATTATTCCGGGCTCATTAGACAGACTTCTTATGGTAGAGGACGGGATGTGTAGCATGTACAGCAGACGCACTAGAGACAGCAGGCATTGTCAAGGGCCTTCATATACACCCTAAAGCGTGGCCGGGAGAACTTACTACCCGGTAGTACTCAGAGCAAAGACACCCAGTGCGTAATGGACGCAATTGATGCGTGTACATGTATGAACGAGTCTGAACCCAGGTAATGTTGGGCCAACGAGTAGTTTCTTTGGATTTGACGCTTTTGTACAATTCCCTCGCTGCGGCATGGCTTTCATACTTGAAGCCCAACCGACAAAAAACGTCCACAAACTTTCGCCTCACTTTCTTTGAAGTTTGTGACATCTATTGGCATTGCTTTTCTGCTTTGTTTTTGAAGTTCGATTAGGGGCTATAAAGAAGTGCGTTATTTTGTTCTTTGTGAGAAGTTTTGCTGTGTTGAGGTATTATATTACATGTATACCCTTACCTCGTAAACAGTATAATTGGGACTTTTTCCGTTAAAAAAACTTTTCACACAAGAGAATGGCAGACAAGTCGGCACCAGGTGAACAGTCCAGCCAGGACAACATGAGATCTACTGATGAAACTGGTTCTGGTGGTCCCACCGGGCATCCTGGCAGAAAGAGGGCTATGGAGCGAGCGCCATCGCAGCAGCCACCACAGAAATCTTTCTCTGCAGGTAAGTACAGTACCACCGGTATACTTAAACTCGAAAACAGACATTCCTAGAAGAAAAATTGCCTCGGTGCCAGTGATTTTATTCTTTGTTTTCCACAATTGTTGTCTTGTGTGGCCGTGTGCAGGTACGAATAGTGGTGGTGGGGCCGGTAAGTAAACATTGAGAATCAAGAGCATAAGTCTCTATAGGACGTTCATCCTTCATCATATCGCTGCCTTCGTATTGTTTCCTCTTGACGTGGCGCAGCTTCAAACGCTGGAGATGGAGAAATCAAGACGAGAAGTCTTCGCTCGGAACAGATCGCGGGTATGTAGCCTCTGAAAATCAATAATAAAAGCAGTATTATCAAATCAGAGATGGCTTGATTCTGATTGCTAATTACCTTCTTCAGACTTGATTCGGGGACTTGCTGGAAAAGCAAATACTTTCAAGCTCGCCACTACTTTGTGGCCACAACGTTGCTCGCAGTGTACACAGAGTATCACAGTTCGTTATCCAGTGGTTATCAAAACCGGCTACCTGCGATCGCACTTGCTACTGACGTCGACTTCTGTTGTTCAAAAGTGCTAGACACCGACAGGCCCAAATTTGCAGTCGTACAGTCAACTTCCTCTGTCACATGTGTGTGCGTACAGCCCCCGTGGCTGTCAGGAGTTGTCCGTTGCTTTCGCTTTGCCATTGACGGCTGTCTCGGCTCTATGCTATAACTTACAGTCTGTAAGCCTCTAACATTGGTATTGTTTATCTGCTGCCAAACATTGTGCCAAATGCTACCGCCCATTCAATTCCAGTTTGTACCAGTACATTCACCAGGCCAATACAGACAATCAAGTACCGGTATGAAGTGCACCCGCGTAATTCAAAGTTTGAGTATCGTTTCTCCGCAGATACAGTGTAGTGGCGGAACATCGTCTGATACAGTCGAAATACTAAATTCCTGGGAATCGGTGACATGTAGCCCTGCGACCGACCGACCGACCGACCGAACGGGGATACATTACAATGTTGGCTTCCTTCATGTTTGTTCTGCTTTTTCCGTGCGAAGGCGTGCACTGCGTGTGTATACATACAGACGAGTCCAGCTAAGACCATGGCGGCGGCGGTGCTGAAACGAGAGCAATGCCCGGAGACTTGCCTCCAGGTCGTGGAGCACGAGAAAGCTGGTATGCTGCAGAAACTGAATTCCAAGTACAAATTCCAGAAGCGGTACTTCGTCATTCGCAAGGGATATTTGGTGTATTTTAACTCGGCAAAAGACGCGAAGAAAGGGAAAAATGTACTGGGAGCACTGGATCTCAGCAAGGTAAGAATTCAACCCCATCCATATCCATTCCATCCTGGGGTATGATATGGTATCTTTTATTGGCGCACGCTACGCATCAAGCGCAATTCCATGACCATGGTACTTGTACTCTTGGTATGCAGGTGGTGACGGTGGATCTGTATGATACGCGCGGCATGTTTCTGGTGCGCTTTGATGATGATGGAACCTACAAGTATGTCGAGTTGTTTCTCACACACTGAATGAATGCACGCATTCGATACGTGGTATATTTATTATTCATGGGGCGACCTCAGATTGAAAGCCGAATCGGAGCAAATTGCCGAGGAATGGGTGAATACGGTGCGCCAATGCATTCATGCTTCCCCCTTGTAGGTTGAAATCTGGCGATAGTTTGATGCAAGGTACGCTTTTTACCAATACCTCGTTGCTGCTGCTTCTCCAGGGCATCCTCTGTGAGCAGCGAGACTGCTCATCGGGATAGTGATGACGACTCTGTTGGGAACCGAGAGCCTACCGGGGATGATGGTGCTGAACCTCCTGAGTGGCTGACTAGCTTTGAACACGCAGAGTCCAAAGAGAGGCGAACACAGATGAGGGAGTTTGCCGAGCAACCGTTTCGAGATATGCTTGGAGAAAAGAATACGAAGGAAATGAGCTCAGACGATTATATTCAAGCAGTACTGTCAGCAACTCAAACGTTGGTTGGTAACCTCAAGGACAGAATTGAGGCAGCAACAAAGCATAAGAAGGAAAACCTCGTCGCTTTGTACTTTCCATATTGTGACTCCAGACTGTATGTCAATCTTCGAAATTGTATTCCTCAGGAAGGATATGTCTCTCTTTCGGCGATCTCTATCAAGCGTTTGATTGAGTGCATCGAGAGCTACCGGACGATCAGGGCTAGACTCGGGGGAGTTGACCCAGTTTCTATTGCGAGCTACTCAAGAAGTGTGGGACCATTCGGCGCAATGGCGAAAGAGCTGGTCTATCAGTATTTATCAGGGCTATCTGTGCAGTCTACAAAGCGCTGTTCTATCTGTTTGGGAGATTTGTCGAAAGACCTCTACGGGAGACATGGGATGAGTATCTCTCAGTCGATTCGAAATAAGACGGCGGACTATTGCTCAACTTTATTTACGTACCTGAAATCTGCATCCAATTACAAGAGCGTCTATCTTCGGGCTGTGATTCTTAACCACATCCAGCAGGCAATTTGCGACTATGCCCAACAACAATGCCAACTGCTTGCTTCGCTCACTCCGATAGAAGCTACCGCGGAGAACGGACGCCACTTGACCCCAAGCAGAATATATTCGGCGCGTCTTGAAGGAATACACAGCGGAATCACTATGGTCAGCGCCTTAGAAGATGCTGACATAAGGGCCTCGAGACTAGAGAAGATATGCAATCATCCCGCGAGCTCCCACCAGGGTTTTGTTGACCGGTATTGTTTGGAAGAGCTACGGCTGGTGAGACAAAAAATATCGCAATCCGTTCAGTACGTATACTCTCAAGTAGACGGACTCTTGGACATAATCGCTGCTGAGGACCTAAAGTTTCTATCTGGGCAATCTACCCTAGCCAGTTGTTTGAAGGAAAAGGGCATTGATGAGTTCAACGCAGGACTCAAAAGTATAATAGAATCTGATGCCAAAGATCTTGCATCCAAGATGCAGGAGTACTTGCCTCCGATATATTTCGAAGAGTATATGAGTTTGCTGGTGCAACAGCTCGAGCTAATTTGCTTTCGCGGTGTGTTCCCGTATCTCAAGTCCAATAATGGCGGAGACTATGAGCGAAAAGCTATAGTTGGTACCAGAGCCCAAATGATGGAAACCATGAATTCAGTGGAGGCGCAGATATTGGATTTTGCAAATGCATATGGTGCCGGTGTAAAGTGTCCTTCGATCATGCAAATGGTTTACCATATTGAAGACTTGTTGGAATGCGATAGTGGAGATGTAGTATCATACTGTAAGATCGGAATATTCGAAGGTGGAATATGCTATGTGGCCCTTGCTTTGGAAGTACTACGACTACGTTCGGATGTTGATATCGGTGCGCTTCGCAAAGAGCTATTCCAGCATAACGCTACGATACCTCGCGCGGGTGTTGCGTCTAACTACAAAGCAGGATATTTTGATCAAGATTCGACCTTCGGTTACATCACGTCCGAACTCTTCCCATGGAATGGCTATCAGTGCCAGGAACTGAGGTAGGTTCTTCTAGTCTTGTTGATAGTGCGGAGTTTGAACATGGCTGTATCTTGCAGGAAACACCAATCACGGATGCACAAAGAGGAATCCAAGGCCAAAGAAAAGAGAACTCCAAGACAGGATGACTCCCAAAGCAGTACCACAGCCTTTCCAGTGGGGTGCAAGGCCTCCTTCTGGTGCTGCGGCGGGTCAGCCGCAACTGCCGCTGATGCACCCGGGGACGCCCCACCTAAGAAGCAGAACGGTGGTACGAATACCGCAAACAAGAAAGATACGCATCAGCGACAACGAACGTTCCGAGGCAATCTGGATTCATTTGCGGCTGGGAATGTACAAGAAGCTGAAGAAGGTCAAGAGAGGAAAGAATAGGTTCTCCAACGTTTGCATGTCTGCAATGACTCGGAACCGTCTTTTGTGTTGCATGTAATGTACCTTTGTATCATTTGATTTGAGTATCTCCCGTGAAGTAATTTGAACCCTGGAATCCAAATCCGTTTCCTATTTCTCGGTGTGTGCACGTCTCGTAAGTCATACGAATCAAATAACTCACTCAACACACCACTGAGCTTAAGACATTAAATTCGTATCATGTACAATACTTGTATCTCAGTTTCAGCGAGCTTGAGAGTCTAGTTGAGACGCCGGAGTTAATGTTTCCGTTGAGTTGCCCGAAGGGCGCTGCCGTTTGATGCTGCATCACATAGTGCTGGTTGTGGCATTTGGATTGTTGACATCATTATATCACAAATATCCCTCTACCACATTGGTGGCCGTAACGAGGGAAAGTGGATATGGAGTAGAGAATTCATAACAGTCTAGAGGAGGGAAAAAGCGCGCGCTGCGAGCTCACGGGATCCGGGGAATCGACCATTAAAACGGTATTTCCAGAGCTTTCTAGACCATGGACAGGACCGTCACGACGACCTCCTCGTCGGAAGGTACGGGCGAAAGCAAGTACACTGACCATGAGCGTCTGATGAAAAAGGTCCAGAAGATGAACGCGCGGTCCGAAAAGGCGCGCGAAGCCATGTCGGAGCAGTACCAGGGGAGAATCCAAAACCTCCACAAGGAAATCAGTCGTTTGTGTGATCAGATCGGATCTTTGCCAGCAAATTCGGACGACGAGAATATACGCGCTTACCGCGATAGTTTGAAGCAGCGAAGGGAAAAATTGTATGAACAACTGGAGCACACGAAACGAAAAGCAGATCCTGCGAGTCAAGGCGATGAATTCAAACAACAGCTACAAACGACGGACGCAGAGGTTTGTGCCTTTAAATTGTGTCTTACATAGCAAGAAATATGATTCTGAATGAATTCATGCAGTATCACGAAAAGAGACGAGACGAAGAGAAAAGGTTTCACGAAGCTGCAAAGTCAGTTCTTAGACGAAGAACTATGATGACGGATGGAACAGTTAAGCACGATAAAGGATGGGATCCGGATTTACGAGCAGGAAATTATATATACCGACGGGTATGTATCATAAGTGTGGCTCGCTGAGTTCGAATGAGGAACATTCACCCTTCTCGCGTTGTCGCAGCAAGTCGGACTAGGTGACGATGACCCTGAGAAATTGAAATCAAGACACCTACCATGGACCAAGTTCGATTTTAAATACGGAAAAGATAGACCTCCGTTCCGCTTAAGGTTTGAAACAGGAAAGACATTTGGAGAGAGACTTCCGAAGAAAGAACCACCGCCAATCGGAACGAAGAAAGCGAGCTCAATGGACGAAGTATTGTCCAAGACGAAGCGCCAGCCTCCTTGGCACTATCCTCATTCTAAGCCATGGGTACTTGGAAACGAATCCGCGTATATAACGTTTAGTGAATATGAATCCGACAAGCCCAGAAGTGCAGCTGAGTTACGAGAGGCCGCAACCGCTCTGATTCCTGATCGAGTGTTTTATGATCCGGAGAAGTATGGTCGACCCGGCTGGAAAGATCCAGAAGTCTCTGTTGGAACAGGTCTCTTCCAAACCCAAGAGCATGAAAACGCATTTCGTCAGAAGAAGCAAGACGAAGAAAGGGTACGTACGAGAGCGTTTTCTCGCCAGCGTTTCAATGCAGCTTTTTATTATGTCCGATTCTTTTATGTTGTGCAGAGACGGAGATGGAGGGATATTGGACTGGACCCGGATGAAGCCGAACCTGAACCGTATATCAAGGAACGGAAAAATGCCTTGGATCCGAAGACTAATATCCCAAACTTTCCTTTATACGAAGAAACTACAACTGTGGGCAGTACGGGAAAATCACAAGTTAGCCACGAAGGGAAACAAAGGTCAAGAAAACCTAGCAGCCAAGCGGCAAATCGGAAGGTTCAGCTTCAGGAAAGTCCGACACAGAAAACCAAAAAAACTGATATGTTTGCTTCTTCGTCGTCATCATTTGCGTCTTCTCGAGGAAGTCGGTCGAGAAAACAGGAGAAAAATGTGCCGCAACGAACTGCTTTGAACACCTTTGGCGACGCCCTACGGATGGAAGCTCTATGATGCGTGCAATACAAAGATAGTTGGCATATTAATATCTCTTGTCGCTCAAACAGAGTGCTTATGGGGTACATGAAAGAACGATTTCTCTTAGTGACCATCAGTTGAGCTTGCAGCAGCGCCCTCTCCAGCACTGGTAGCGTGCGTTAGAGTGCCGGTATCTGCATTGTATATACGATTGCACAATTTCTCGCAGTAGGTCCAGAGCTGGTCTTTATCAGCTTCTGAGTTCTTTGTGAATCGAGACATATCTTCAGGGACAGGTTCGCGATCAAACCAAAACTGCCCAGAGGGTAATATTTCAGAATCTGGGCGAGTTCCCAGCCAGATTATTGTATCCGCCCCTTGATCCTGAGTGCGTAGATTTTCTCCCTGCCTATCGGCAAATTTAGGAAGCGAGGTTCGTACCCCTGGGGTGTCTGTCCAACCTGGATGCATTGAGTGGAATAAGACGTCATCTATAACTTTTCTGCTCCAGAGCTCAGTCAGGTATACCTGAGGATATGATCAAATAACAGGTAAACCTTCCGTCCGAGTCACTCAAGCACGACGTAACGATTGATTCTTACCATAGCTCGTTTGCTGTTAGAGTAAGCAAACAAGGCATCGTATTTGGACTTTTCAAAGTTGACATCGCCCAGGTCCATCTTTGCCGTGTACCTGTTAGACGAAGGGCGAGTAAATGCAGGTATTTGTCAACCATAATACACAAGTACCGTTTTGCGTAACTTACATGCCACCTGAGGAGACATTGATAACATGAGAAGGTCGAGCTGCTTTAAGCGATGGAAGCAGTAAACCAGTTAAGAGGAAACTTCCTCCCACCATGGTTGCGAAAGAGAGCTCGATGCCCTGCTCCGACTTCTTCAGAGTCTCAGGCATCAACCCAGCATTGTTTACGAGTACTGCGTAAGAAAAATTAAAAGAGTCCACAGATTCCATTTTTCAAACACTTTTTGCTTACCCTTAGCGGAACCATAATCCGAGTTATACTTCGTGGCAAAGTTTTGTATCGAATCAAAGTTGCTCAAGTCCACCACATGAAGGTGAATTTGGTCATTCCTAGTCGCCTCGACGATTTGCTGTCGAGCGGTTGTTCCTTTCTCTTCACTTCGACACAACATATGAACCACGGCATTCCTCTGTGCAAACTGTTTGGCGGTCTCAAAGCCCAATCCGGAATTCGCACCTGTCACAATGTAGTGGAGTCCGGTCAAATCTTTGTCCAGCGCTTTCGGATCCCTGCAACAAAACAAAAAGTACGTTTATGAGATGAGGGAAGTCTGAGGATTGCATTGAGGTTCTCTTACCAGTTCTTGGAAGCCTTCAGGAAGCCCTCGCGACCGTATTTTTTAGATCCCTCCCAGTACCATTGCGTCGACGCAATGATTGAGTATTTCGAGCCCATCGTTTTCTCTTGTTGGCGAATGAATGCAATTGTCAATCAACAACACGTTTTGGAGCACCTTCAATGAAATGACGTCAGAACAAACGGACGTCAATCGCAACCTAGTCCTCACTGTGTGAAGGGGTATGTGGGCACACCACTCCACCAACCCTGTCATTTCTAGTAGTCGTTGGGGGGATGAAACAAGTGCTGTATCGCAGCTAGTTAGTTAGATGAATGAATGAAGAGATGGGACTAGAATCAACGAGTGCATTAATCGGGGGGCAAATTAATTAATGAAGTACCGGTTCTCACCTGTGTTCAGCTGCATGACGATACTGTTCCTGAAGCGAACGGAAATAACGACGATAGTGCAGGACTCGATCATCTGGAAGGGGCTCTGGGAGCTGATATGGATCATAGCCCGCCGTTCCCGTCAAGTACGGCGATGTATACGGGGATTCGGAGTCAACACTACCACCGTGGGAATAGAAAGGATAACCCGAATTCCTAGCAAACGACTGCTGATCAGACGTTTGTGAGGATGTTCCCCTTTCACTATTTCCAGAATGAGCATCCCGCGGTGGTTTTGGCTTAACATTCTTCTCTGGAGACTTCGCATTGCTGCCTCTTATTTTTCTTCCTTTCTTCGTCTTTTTCTTCGCAGACTGCGGACTCCGAAGGTCGTCTAAAGAAGTCTTTATTATGATTGCTCGGTTCTTGGATGGCTGTCCTCCTTTAAGCTGGGAAGAGCCATGGCCACCACTCTTGTATGAGGGCTCTAAAGAGGGTGGCAGTTGCCTCAGTGGGGGGCTCCCTACGTACCCAGAAGATATGTCAACGTTCCCTTCCAAAAACTCTCGGTGCCTATCCCGGCTCTTCAATTGGTCCAGGATAGCTCTGAGATCACTGACAGCTTTTTGATGCATTTCCGTCATTTCCCTCGCTTGTTTACTCAACGTATCACCAATAGATCGCAGTTTGGAAAGTGTCACCGACTCATTCTGCATTACCATAGCACGTTTGCTTTCCAGAGCTTGGAGTCTTTCGAGTAGCTGTTTTCTTTCCTGGTTAAGTAACTGGATTCCTTCAATGGCAGTTTTACGTTCTTCCTGTACCTCAGATAGAGGCGCATTATTCGTCGAAGCGCCGCGTACTTCAGAGGGACTAACAACCGCCGAAGGCTGGGAAGGAGGACTGTCCGTACTCCGAGAAGTTGCAAACTTGCGGGAGATGGTAGCAGGAGTTGCAGCAACGACCGGAGGCGTATACGTCACAGGGGCAGCAGACGAGGCAGCACTGTAAGCCATCTCTGAGCTCTCTGCTTTAAGCTTTGTCAGTCTATGGGTTGCTAGCATTACTGGAATTCCTTTGTTTCTTCTTCGCACCACTTCTTTGTTGGTCTTGGTTTCATGAGTCTCTGATGACGACTTCGCGCCGCTACTTGTTTCGCTTTTCTCCGCACTAGTCGTTGCAGCGGACTGAGAGCTGGTGTATGAATATCCCTCTTTGTTCCTCCTCCGAGACATCAAGTTTCTTAACCGGCTTGTGTTAGTAACTGTATGTGTCTTCTCTTTTCCTTTAGGAGAAGCCGACGGGGGCGTCGATGCCTCTGGTTGCCTTGTGTTGCCCTTGGATTCGCTATCCGGTGCTCCGGATGTACCAGTTTCAGGTTCAAAGCTCATACCAAATATTTGTTGTTCAAATGATACCGGTATCTCGCCATTGCCTCCTAGAGATACTTGCTGCACCGGTTCATCTTTGATATCGTCATCTCCATGATCTGACTGTCCTCGGTCACCTCGCATAAATGTCGCGTTAGCGGTCTCTGGACCTGTCTGGGAAACTCTAGTATCGATGGTCAAACGCTCCCCATTGTGTTGTTCACGCTTGTTGCTCGTGGCCTTTCCTCTTTCTTCTACGGGCACTGGAGCTCCGTTCTTATTCTTAGGAGCTCCAGCACCCCCAGGTGGGGGAGGTGCAGGTTGAACCTTCCGAGAAGGCAGGGAAGGGACTTGCTTTGGAGGGCGTTTTGGTGGGGTAGAAGACTTGTCATCCGAATGTTCAGAGTCAGAGTCGGATAGCCCTGCGAGGCCAAATAGACCAGATACCCCTTGAGCACTTAGCACTCCAGCTTTCTTATCATCTCTCCAAGTTTTCGCACGCGTTAAAGGCAGATTCGGAGTATCAGCTTCAGTCGAGGATGACTCCTGATTTCCACTCTTCTCTCTCAGACGATTCAACAGTGACGGCTTGGGAGATGTTTCGCCTAGAGAAGCCTTAGGACTACTACCCGCCATGATATTAACGGAGCTTTTGCTCGCCTGTGTAGTTGTAGAAAGGGAGGAACGATCACCAGATGAGGATCCTGTCTGTGGGCGCGCTCTTGAAGCTTCGTGCGATGCAGTAGTATTGAAGGATGATATATCCTTTTCCTCCCTATGCGGCGACTGACTGGAACCAGCAGATCGCTTCGAAGTGGCTACTGCGGAGACATCAACGTTCGATTTCGGCGCAGGGGGAGGGGTCGAGGGTTTCGTATGCGGTAGTGATGCTGCCGGTTTCGACGAGTCAATGTCAGTAGAGTCATTACTACTTGTAACGGACGTCTTTGGCTCCGCCTGTTTGCCTTCTCTTTTCGATTCGAGTTCCGTTCCCTCTACATCAGTATACGATGAAGTAATTTCCGATCCACCATGTTCAATTCCATCTCGATCGGATCTTTGTTTCATGATCCCTTTGTTACCTTTAGTATCTCCACTCCGACTATCCGATTGGTCCTCTGGCTCTCCTGGTTCATTGCGATTTTCAGAGGCTTCGGATCGAGCAGGGCTCTCCTTGTTCTTGTTGTTTGACTGGGGTCCCCGTCTTAGCAAGTTTGGCTTCTTATAACCGGATGAGGCAGTCGTTTCCGCTTTGCGATCGGCAACACTGCCGTTCTGGATCTCAGAGTCCTCGGCAGCCCTCCGGTCAGCACGTTGAGAAGGCGTTTCACTGTGCGCTCCAGAAGGAGATACTCCACCAGCTGTGTCTCCACGGGAATGAAAATTTGGCTTCTTATATTTCATTTGTGGTGTTGTGGCAGATCCCGTGGATGGTGTTCCCGCGCTATTCGGTTCATTTTCGCTTCGAGAAGTTCCAAAGTTCTTGCCCGTCTCCTCTGTTTGTGCGTTCACCGGTGTATCCATGTTGTTGGAGCGTTTCGGTGACTGTGAACTATCCTTTGTGCTCCCGTCCACTCCTGGTGGAGGTGGTGTGTCGCTGCGTTCGGTGGCGTTCTTTGGAGACGCTACTGCTGGTGGTGGGGGTGGTGATGCAGGCGGTGGTGGTGGAGCACCAGAGCGCTTTGACGCCCTGACTCCTCGTCGACTTCCTTTCCTCTTCTCCACACGGGATGAATCCGCATTAGTAGCCGTGTTTTGATCTGTATCATTACTTGCAGTTTCTTCATTGTGAACAACTCCATTCTGCTGCTGCTGCTCCCACGATGAGGCAGAGTTATCCACTTCTTCCTCCTCCTCATGGGAAGTCATTCTCTTGTCTCGGAAACCATCCCCCACATTTGGGCCAGCAGGGGCACTCTCTTCACTTTCTCCCGCAGAGTCCTGTCTCTGTCGGTCGTCTAAACCGGCGGAAGATGAGCTGTCGGTGCGTGCAGCTCTACCTTTGGACCGGCCGCGTCGACTTCCTCGGCCTCTTCCACGGCTATTCAGTATATCTTTCGCCGATGACGAGCTGTACACTTGCATTGTCTTTTTAACTCGCTTATCTGACTTCTTCATATGCTCTGGAATATCGTCTTTATACGTCGTTTGGTCCTGTGGAGCGCCCGGATCGCCATTTTCACCTGAAGGACCAGCACTAAACCAGTTCATTTCTCCTCCTTCTCCCCCTCCATCGCCACCATTTCCTCCATTCATTGTTAGGTACTCGATCCTTCTATCGTATCCACCCAAAAATTCCGAGCGAAACACACAATAATCATCCCAAATGAACCGAAAGCTTACAGAAAAGGCGAGTTTTGTCGGTTAAGACAGCAACACGTCAATCTTTTCCTCCTCTTGAGACACGTTGAAGTTGAAGCCAGCGGCTAGCACGGGGGTGCCGGGCGAGCCTGGCGAGGGGGGTGCACAGGCGGAATCATCACGAAGCCAGCACGGGCGGTTGCTCAGACAGTGGGCATATTCAATTCCGGATTTGACTAGTGTAAAGATGTCCGGGAAAATATGTAACTTCGATTGTGTTGAACGATTGAATTAGGTCTCCCTTTTGAATTTTTGCCTATCCCCATTATCAACGGAAGAATTGACACCAACGATTGCATACACTGTACAAATATCCCGGTTATCCAGAAAGCTCAAATCAAAACTTTCTTTCTTCCTACCATGGTACAAGATTAAAACCCAGAAGCGGCTCATTTTCTATTCGTGAAGTATTGAATGGAACTGCTCATTACCGACGATTTTCTGATTCACCGGCGGGATAGATTCACCAGCTCGTCCGATCTTCATAAGCAATATAATAAATATAAAGTCGGAAAATCTGACTTTATTCTATTCGGTATCTAAATAGGGCCACGGAGCACGTTTGTCACAACATTTGATCCTCGCCACTGACTAATTCGTCTGACAAACCACCGTCTAACTCTGGGATACATATGTATAACTGATAAAATCGAACAATGCCGGAAATATCAAGTTGCCCGTGTACATAAATTTCTGCGGTGGAACCATTACGTGGTTCGAAATTACCCCACCTTTCGAAAACTTGGACGTCAGGATGTCAATGTCATCTAAATCCGATCGTTGGGACTATCGAAGAAAATCGTCACTTTGCCGTAGATAGTCATAATGAATGGTATCAACACAATGATATACGATTTGGGATAAAGCCATATTACTTCTTAAGGGCATTGATTGAGTTAAGCATTGCCACGGATTTCGATTATGTCCAACCAACAAGACAACAAGGAAATGACGGATAGCCCATCTCTATCAGATACGTCTCGCGAATAAATAGCGATATCATCATCGGACAGATTTCGAATATACATGGCATTTTATTACGGCAACATTTTGATGAATTCGTCGGAGTATAAACATAGGGGTGTACAACCGGTTTTTCCGGCTTGATGAATTCGGGTGGTTCTTCATCTGGATTTATACAGTATAGGAATGCCCCCATTTTTGACTACCGTTTTGATATAATCCTACGCGAGCATATCCACGATAGTTCATAATCCATCGAATTATTTTGTTCGATTTTTTCGACCATGTTGAGACAAATGACGACAAAGATGCAAAAGATAATGGAACAACCACAGAAAAACGGTCATCTGGCGTCGGCGATTAGATCCTATGTCATCGGGGAATGCGTTCAATCGATTTAAAAGCACAGACAACGCCATTAGAATCCGAAAACTTGATAGCGAACCATCGAGTTTTTACATTTTGCATTGATAAAGGTTATAAACGTCATTTATTTCTTCATCGACGACAACAAAATTGTCGGTTTAGCCGATCCGGACAGTATTTCCAACCATTACAACAAGGTAAACCATCGAAAGTACAATTGTCGAATGATTACCTACAATCTTCGGTATTTTGATTCGATGGGATCAGAACCAAGGGAAACAAAAAAAGGTGTGTCCGCACAAACCATTTCCCAGATGTATCTCAAACCAAAGTCTTTTACTACACGGAGCAAATCGATTTGTTCTTGGGACTTCCACTTTGGCGATCCGGCAGTTTCAGAAATATTTGGATTACAACGGTCCGCATCAATTCGGGGACGCATTTCTTCGGCAATTACCCAAGCAACGAAAACAAGCCGGCAAGCAACCTGGAAGTGAGGTAAAATCGAAACCCAGGATTGATCCGAAACATTTGTTGAACAATAACTGAAAATGGTTGGACTAAAATATTATTCACCCGAAATCTTTGTCGAGGACCTTCAAATTTGATGGATTAAGCCTTTGGTCAAGGTTGAGTCTGAACGTGGGGCGGTYGGCGAAAATAYGTTGTCGAAAAAAGTCGTTTCGAATATTGCTACGTGTGACGTAACGTTAGCCTCCATTCTCAAGAAGCTATTAATTTTAACATAATAAGTAATATACACAATGGGAAAAATGAAGGAACTACTGATAGAACAAGAAAATGAAATAGCGGAAAACGAAAATTATCAAAATATGGTGGATAAGTGGGGTTATGCTTATCAACGCGCCAGAGGAATTTATGAAAGTCTAGAACCTCGGACGTACTTTTATTTAGACGACCGAGTTTACGGATAAAGAAAAAATTCATTTTTTTCCAAGATTTACAAGTAGCGTTGGCAATATTTAACCACACGAATTAAAAAAAAAAAAAAAAATAAAAATAAAAAAAAATAAAAATGTCTTCAGAGAAGTATAGAATGAAAAATCGCTATGTGGTTAGGATGAAAAGAAATACACCACGAGGAACATCAAGGAAAAAGATTATTACCCATGCTTTTAGTCCTGAACAAGCTAAATGCTTTGCCACACAAAGGGTCAAAGGATATAGCGTTCAATCTGTTAGACGAGATTAAAAATATAAAATATGTGACGCATAAAAACAAAGAAATAGTTTCAGAATTCTTAAAGGGATGTACCAATTGTGAAGAAAAGAAGTCAAGTGTAGAAGGCGATCAATATGCTTCGAATGTCCAGCGGTTGAATAAGGGAATTATGTGAAACCACATGATTCATATAACAGATTTAAGAAATGGTGGGAAGGTGATAGGGATGATACAGGAGAGTGGGAAATGTTACCTAATACCACACAGTCTTTAAGTCTTGTAGCTGATATTACGGGATATGGATGGCGCATCAAAACAATTCCTTGACGGAAGACAGGCTTCATAGTAAAGGTAACTCGTTCCGTATATTTGAATTGCGCACTTTGCCTAGTGATTGTACACAAAGTTACTAATTGCTGGTGCACAACATCTGTCTAGTATCAATCACTAGTGAACTATAAGGCATTTTGGGATAGTGGAACGACCTCTAACAGCCGAAAAAATGCCGTTATCAGAAACAAGTTGTGGCTAGCGGAGCACCCTAAAAATAACCTTGAGAGATTACGGAACTGGCTGCATTACGACGACGAACAACTTCTTTACCGACCTGATTTTCTAGCCACAATCGTTGCAGGCGTTCGTATCGACTTGAGTCCAGTCGCAGGGGACGGCCTCGCCGCAATCCCACGTCAGGTTCTCCATGTTTGTCGACATAGGGTGAGGGGAAGTTTGTGGCCCACTTATCCCGAATAAGTATCACCGCCGAGGAGTTCGCATTCAAGAAAAGGCCTTCTCCTCCAAGCACAGCACGGGTGTACCTCGTCGCCATGCCAACTCGGTTGATGTGCGTTTGTCGGCCCGAGGGGACGATGTTCCCCGTAACTAAGCACAACAGAGGCTCAGGGGGTATATCCTTCTTCTTTTCCTCGTCTTGAGAATTTTCGTTACTCTTGAATTGCTCGCGAAACGCCTTCCAGTAAGTAGAGGGGGTGTTTACTATCCTCTGGAATAAGTCTTCAAATACTCTTGGCAGCTCTATTAGTGGGGCGAATGCAGACGGCCGCATATGCAAAGCCCATTGCTTCTGCCAAGCGCGACAACAAGGTAGAACATCTTGGGTTCGAATAGTCATCTGCTGAGATTGTCGGTTGACTGATGTCTGAGGCTCTCGTTCGGTTCGTCCTCGCTTGCTATCCCGTTCATCCATTGACGCACTCAATGCGGTCATGTTTTTAAGGGCATGCGTCAAACACAAAAGCGGATTGGCAGTTGGAGTGGAATTACTATGGATTCGCTGAAGCAGCAGCCGCTCTAGCGTACGGGATACTGTTGTGGAAGTTGTCTCATCACTGGAGGACTGCTCCAAAATGAAGGAACGAAGCGAAAATAGCGGATACGCGTACTGCTTCGCTACATTCTCAAAAGAGAACGACTCTTCGTCTAGCTCATCACTGTCACCGTGAAGCTCACCGAATAAAACACAGGAAAGGACTACAGCTGCTTCGTAGAACGTCTCGGCCTCTAGAGGAGTAGACACCGATTCATGGAAATTATATGCAAGGCTTCTTCCCACATCCCCAGCAAGAGACCACTTCTGATCCTGATACGAAGAGAGTGTTTCGTTCACGATTGCATGCAAATACAGTACACAGCAGTAGTGCAGGAAATCTTCAAGATGAGACAATGAAGAGGCAAGGAGCAGGAGCATTCTAAAGGGATCCATATGTTGAACTGACAACTTAAACCTCTCTCCACCTTCGTGGGTGATACCGCCTTCTGCTTTGGACCAAACCAAGTCGCTGTCGAAGTAGTTCCAGCCAAGGAATTTCACAAGTTCCAGGGGAAGCAGATCTATCTCCGTTGCAAGAGCTTCATCATCATTCAAGCGGCAGCATGTATACCGTAATGCCAAGTCATCATAACATCCACTGTCCACATAAAGAAAATAAAAAGCATGTGACAACGTCTCCGAAATGGATTCTCTTCCAAACATTTTAGAGTAGTGAGCATTGTAAGAAAGCTGCTTCAAGAACACTTCCATCGTTGGACCTACAGAGATACCAGTCAAGTGATAGTCAGTCAAACCTACCATGCAAGATCGGAGGATCCGCTTGAAAGACGCCTGTTCCTCAAGTAAACCTCTTGAGCATACAAACAGGCTTCGCAGTTGTTCCGATTGCTTTAAGCACTTGATGGTTCCACTTCGAGACAGGAGAGCAGATTTCAATGTGCCGCTGAGTGAGTGGACAACAGCTAGAAACGAGCGGATAAACGGTCTAACGTTCGCAGCTCCATCATCAGCTTGTTCTGATTGCGAGTCTTCCCGGTTGTGAATGTTGCCAATGCGCTTCAGCCACTTGTTCTTTGTCATTGAATCTTCTACCGAAATTCCAAACTGATACATATTTTGAAGGTCCTTTTGCCGTCTAGAATCCTGTAGTTCACATTCCGATATCATATACTCTAACTTGGACTTTAAGGCTTCGACATGCTCTTTCTCTTTGTCCACTAAATCTGACTCCTGTGCGCTCTCAGGTGATAATTGCTTCAATTCTTCGCTGTAGTTGTTCAATTCTGTTTGGGCTCTCGAAAGAGTCTTTAAGTCCCAGGAGTTATAGTTGTCCAGCGCATCATGGTACTGGCACTCAAGCTTCCAGAATTCACGGGGAAGGCATCTTAAGTAACGAACAAATCCACTATCCGTACCAGAGCTGGAAACAATTTCTTCGGATACACAGCACAGCCTTTCGATAAAGTCTACTTCGATTGATGTTCCGTCGAAGCTGTTGTATAATGGTTTCACTGCATACAGCAACTTAATTAGCTTGTTGAGAACAGGTTGCTTGCCATCTGCAGACGTGGCCATACAAGCCATAAAGAATCGCCCTAAAGTAGTAGCGAAATTTTGCAGGTCTGCCCTTGTGGGAAAGCAGCCCTCGGTTGAGCATTTCCGAAGAATTGATGCAATCTTATTTTCTAAATGGCCCATGAAGTGAATTTGCCTGAGTGCCAGATCACAACGAATAAGTGGAATACCGCTGCATAATGGGACAAGACCATTTGAAAATGTGCGGCAAAGGGGGCAGTCGTACTCCCCACCATTAAGGTCTACGTTCAGGGATCGCTCGAAAAAGAAATTTGTGTTTGCTCTTTGGATCGCTGCATTCTGCTGTTTTTCAAAACAACTCTCGTGAATTGCATGAGTACAAAACTGGACATTTAGTTCAAAAGAGCTCCTAGCAGCGAGCAACGTTTTTCCACTCTCGTTAGTTAAGGAGTATAACAGTGAATCGTCATCCCGGCTCGTGTTTCCTGACGTTCTGCTCCTATGCTGAGAGGCTTCCACCAAGTAGCGCAAGAGTTGTAACTGACTTATTTGCCCCTGGTCAGCACCTTCCACCACACCTTCAAAGTCGTCCAGGACACGTGCTTCATCCGGATCAACCGCACTACCCTCCATATCATCATCGTCGAAACGCCCATGGTTCAGTGCCTCGAGCAACACTTCCTCACCACTTTGTTGAGTTTGCGTCCGAGCTGAGCCTTCAGTGGTTCCTCTGCTTCCTTCGCTGGCCCCGGATAGCAATCCCAGTAATTGACGGCGAGCAGCCGCAACTTGCTCTGATCCCATGGCGCCTTGCCTGAGCTCGTCGACATCAACATCGGCATTGAAGGAATTCCCATCCGTCGTCTCAAGAGCTAATGTAAACTTATTTCCGGAAAACTGTTTTAACAAAGTTGACACAGAAAGAACACCTGGATTATCGTGTTCCTGTTGGATACCGACCCCATACCTACAATGCCGCAGTCCCCCTTTGCGCCTGCATGAAGAGTCTACAAGACTAGGCCGCACACAGGAGACAAATGATAGAGTCTCGTCAATCGGTTCTCGACAGAGTATACACTCTTGAGATTCATCATTCGGATTTGCAGAAGGCATAGTATGCAAGGTGGAGGCTCTTGCCAAGTGAGGAACGACGTCGGTCCCTGACCCAAGTAAGCTGCTCCTTGCTGCCAGTTCTAGTCTCTTAGTATCTGACTCACCTTGCTGATACATAGCAGCAATTGACGTCAAGGGGGTGCTAAAAAAAGCCGAAAACAGCAAACCGTACTTTGATCGGATCGATGAGAACAGTTGGTTTCCCATCAAAGAGCTTTCGTGCTCTTCGATGTACAAATTCCGGACAACATCGTTGGCCAAGTTCAACGTCTTCTCCTGCATATGCTTGATATACTCCGAGTCAGTCTCCTCAAGGATCATCTGGTAATCAAGAGATGGAGTTGCAATACCATCGACTCCTGATAACTCAGAGAAGTAGTCTCGGTACACATAGTGATGGTCAACACCTGCGTCCTCGTCCCCAAATAGAGCGTCAGCGACTCCCTTTTGGGTACCTTTAAACTTCTTAAGTGCAGCGTTCTGCGCCTTTCGCATCCGTTTGTCTCTAGCGCTTCGTTTCGACACATCTCCAGAATCCTCATTCTCAGGTTCCAGAGATTGGCAAAGTTCGTCAACACCTAGGCACGAATCTACAACGATTCTAAGATTTCCCGAGACTTGCCGTAAGGAGTCAAGGATCCACAGACAAGCCTCTCGGATTTCCGAAGAAAAATGTTCTTCATAAACAACTTCGCTTAAGTAGAAAACAACGCTTCTCAGTTGATATTTGCCTTGACCGTCGAAGTTGGACACGGGCTCACCAACAGCGAGTTGCTCAAGAAACGCTGCCGCATCGGCTGAGATTATACGATCCTCATTCTGACTTACATTGTGGCCTTCCGAAACAGCTGCCGTCAACCAGTGTAAAATACTCTGAAGAAAGTTTTCATCCTTTCTTTCTTTGAGTACACTCTGATACTGCCCGGAGCTCTTCTGGACACCCTTTTGGGACTCCCCAGTAGCCACGAAAACATCGTGTAGGATGGTTTGAACCATCAAAAGTGACGTTCGACAAAACAACAGACGGCGTACCAGTTGCATGTTTTCATTGGTTCTCGGCAGGAGAGGGCAGATCTTACGGGCTTCAGTAAGAGCCTTGCCAACGAGCGACCTCTTGGACGCAGAAAGGCGTCGTATGCCTTGCGAGCGTTCGTCATGCGCTTCTATGGCAGGGACTTTCAGCGCAAGGACAGCCTGCACGTCCCTTCCACTTTGCTTTCTCCACTTTTCGATCCAGTTCTGGTGAGCGCGTTCACGCTCCTGGCCTACAAGATGATGGAAGAAGTAGTCAAATTCGAAGTAGCAGGAGTCTTTCAGATGATAGCTACCAGAGTCTAAAGTAGCTCCTTCCCGAAACTCTGCAATATCTGACAAAAGGGCAGAGAGAACATCGTCATCTACGAAGTCACTACGATGGAGCACGGAGGCCGCGGATTTGCTCAACTTGCTTCGCCGTTTCGGAGAAACCAACAGTTGGTGAACGAGTTCTCGTCGTATTGTAATCACATCAGCAATTGATAATTTTGCATTACTGGAATGAAGAGTATCCAGTATTTTCGGAGGCAATTCTTCTTCCTGTACTTGATAGGGTAACTCAGTAATCATAATCGAGCAAAACCTTAGTGCCTCTATTGCCCGTTGATGCATCTTTTCCTTCGAAGCCGCCGTACTATATGCTGTTTCACTGAAGAAAATTGAGTTGGTGAGGTAGTTAAGGCAACCGAAATGCCACAACATGTGGCACAGCACTTCATCGATTTCATCGAACACAATGCACCCCTCGTTAACATCCTTTTGCTGTATATTCGAACACGCCAGATATGCTCCTAATTGCATGCACGCCAGGTCGTCGTCGGCCAATGATGTACACAGAGGTGGTGAGAAATAGTTGATCGCTTCGATAAGTACGCTGTTGCCGTTCCGCCTCCAGTCACCCACCAAGACCTCCATAGACATACCTCGGGTACGCAGAGGTGGAATTAGCACCAATGTCCAGGGTCGCATCCCACGATCCCCCAGAGGTTCAAACGACTTTAGAACTTGTCGCACGTGTTCAAGAGTTGTTACGGCCACAGACGGTTGCTCGACTCGAACAGTGTCCCGATGTAGTAGAGAAATAAAGCGACCCAAAAAACGATGCAGTGTGTGGTGCCACGTCATGGCATGCTGATCGATCCTGTATGAAAACATTGACATTTTATTGGGTGTCGAGTTTTCTTCTTTATGATTAATCAGTTTAGAATCCTCATACGGCACAGAGCCCCAAAACGGTGCTTGGCATTTATGTGTTACCACTTGGATCCGCCGATATATCCATAACAAATTCTTTTCAACGACTCGCTCACAAGTTGCAGGGGAACACATAGCGACATGCTTGTTGATGAACTCTACTAAAACTTGCTCCAATGCACCACATATATTAATAACAGTGTTAAACCCCTTTTCCCAAGTAGTCGCTTCATGTTCCACGTGGTCCCCTTGTTTTTTCTTCCGTGGGTTCACGCCATGCAGAATGGTTAGTATTTGAAAAACCAACTCCAGATGTTCATGAGATGCCAAAAGGAATCGAGGAGCAGTAGTACTTCGGGAGACGTAATTCAATGCCCGAGTGATGGGCCCATATCTTTGGAATTCTATTGCTGTATGATTTGCATCTACAAGACGTTTCTCCCAATTCCCAGTACCTTCCTGGCCACTTGCCCGTTGCTGAAGATCTATGAACGGGGCAAGGTCGTATAATTTTTCATCGTTTGACGACGTCATGTCGACAGCCTTTGCAGCGTCGATGCGGGCTGTCTTGCTTAAGCAAGTCCTTATCCCAGTTAGTAAAATTTCCAATAAATCAATTCCCAATGGACGTTCTCCCACCAATTGAGAGGTAACAGAAGGGACAGTGAACAAATGGACGGCAAAATCCAATATGTTGTCCTCCTCCACACCGACACTATTTGAGTAGTCCTCAATAACAGCAGGGAGAGCCGAGCTGAAGGAGAGCCCTAGGCGCGCTCGGAAAACCGGGTTCTTTATCTCTGACATGTACCAATCGTGTAGCGACGTGCGGATTTCTTTATATAACCACGCATCCAGCTGCATCCACAATACCACCGGCGCACTTTCTAGGCCATTTTCCATGGACAACTGAGGTTTCTGGTCATCCCATAACTTCACGATATCCGCCGTTTCCGCCGGAACGCCCATATTGAACATTACATGCCTGATTAGCAAACAAAAGCCTAATGCCTCCGAAGAACGAATACGCAACCATTGTATCAATGATTTGCAACAGTTTACCTCCCTTCTGAGACTTTCGGTTTCAGCTGAAATCAGCAAGCCACTTTTCTTGGCCTTATCAATACCACTCTTCACATCTTTCTTTTTTCCCTCCAATAGCGCTGCTTCCCCCCTCTTGTCAACTCTCTCTGTTAATTCTTGAGCCCTCGCTGGTCCTAACTGGCCGGCGTCCTTGAATATCTTGATTACGTCATCGTAGGTGTGAACGTCGTCGTTATGGATCACCAAAGCTAGAGTATCCTCCTTTCCAGCTTCGGATAAAACTTTATCCACGTCATAGCTACTCTTATAATGTTGCATACAGCTTGAGATATGGGTTGCAACCAGCGAGAATATCCTGACACAGCGTTGCAGATATCCGTCCGGAAATGTGCCGAATGGATTGCTCACGTTGGCTGCCGCCGCTCCCGGTCTGTGGAGATTACAACACCCCTCTTCTGTACTAGACAGCCGTACAATGGTAATGTCATATCATTATACACAATCGTGCTAACTATGCTCCTCACCTCTCCAAGCTTCCAGATCTCCACAATCACAACACCCTCCACCGTGAGACTTGTGGAAGTACACCTGCGGGAAGGTTTCGAAAATCGGTCTAGCCTACGTGAATCTTCCTTTTTCCGTCTTTTTCTGAAGTCATACATACATCATGTCCTTCATGATCTGAACGATGGAAGCATTCCTGGCACTGCACGCACGTGGGGTCGAAACCACAATCTTTGCAAATGTAGACAATGTCTCCCTGCGGACCCACACATGTAACCAAATCAACCAAGATGATCGTAATTATACCTCAAAGAACGTAAAATGAACTCATATACATGTGTTAAATGCTCTCGAGGGAGAAAAAAAATACCCCTGTGGGCTTTTGTCCCCCTATTTTCTCGAGCTCTGGAGCACTCCAAGGAGCCCCACGTACCTCACCAAACACCTTGCCACACATCTGGTCCATTTTCTCGCCCTTCATACTGTCTAATACACGCTGTATAGCCTCCTGGCTATGAGGATTGGAGCCTTCTGTCTCAGGGTCCCCAAACGCCGGGTTTTCGCCCAATAGTGGGCGACAGAGGTAATAATCGAGGGTCTTCACATCTCCACGGCAAATAACGGACCAAACTGAATCCTCATCAGCCAATCTAGGCGCCTCATGAGGCTTAAATGTGGCTCCAGAGGTGTTGTATGACGTCATTCTACCCCTTTACAGATCAATTTGCGCCCCTTTAAACAATCTGGCCGAGAATACCAGTGCACAGAGCTGCTGTGGAATGAGTTAAACTATGTACATGCACAGCCAAATGGGACAAATGTAGTGAATGAACCTCGATTAAGCTCGGTATTCACTTGAGACACACAATTTGAACCCGATAGACCTCTTTTGTTGTTTCTCCCAGAGGGAAGCTACAGGGACGCACTCATCCCCCGGACCTGGGGGCGGTGTAGCCGCTCCCTCTACCGACCACTGTCCCAGCCCGCGACCGAAAACGGACCTATTGGCCAGTCAACAAAATGGAGGGAAACGTGCAGCATGGGGGTGGATACAGTGGTAGGGACCGACGGTAAACGTCTTATTCGCTTTGCTTTGGTACTTTCGATTAATTGTGCTTGCGTTTTATAGTTCCTTTTCTTCCAAGTGAGGTGTACTTTGTACCTGCCAATAACGTTCGACTTTGAAGCGGTAAAGAATTACCGTTTTTTATCCAAATGTCGCACAACCATCAACAGGAAGGCAAGGATGGACCATACAACACCAATGACGGCCATGAACACCAGGGAAATGTCTAGATTGGACATTTCGTAGCCGAAAGAGTCCAGACCTGGCTGCAAGTTGAAATAATCGTAGGGGTCTACGGAGAGGATATAATAGGCTTCGATTCCCCATCTTGCGTACGACATCTGCATTATCCAACTCCATTGAGAAGAAACATCTGGGAGCCGAACCGCGAAGCCAGACAAGACTGCCGACGACAATAGCGTAAGGACTAACGCGACCAACGGGCTCAAGCGGACACCGACCAACGTTGTCAAGAAGTATCCAATGTTGAAGCCATTGAAATATAGCAAGAAAACAAGAGCATAGAAGTAGAACCCATTAATCACCGAAGAATATGCAGCGAAAAACGCCACCTCGAATACGAGGGCTGCAATCGCGATACGAAGTATGTCAACGCAGCACTTCGCCACGAAGTAGGGCAACGTGTACAGGCCTGCGGCTACCTCTCTCCAATAATTGGTCTCTTCAGGCCCAAATGTATTAGAAGCAACTGCAGCACCGGCAAAAGAGACACCCCAGCACGTAAACATACCGAGCTGCTGAAATCCGTCTACCTGAGGGTTCCTACAGTCCGACTTCAGAACAAACGGACACAAATTATCCTGCATATTCTCCGAAAGAGGTCCAACGTAGATTTCTGCATTCTCCGTTGCAATGACCCCGAGAAAGAATCCCACGAAGAAGTGCAGGACGTTCTCGGCAAAAAACCGTCCAACGGAGTGAAGAACGCCCTTACACGCGCGGGTGAAGCAAATAATAAACATTGTCATAATCCCTGGGGTACTACGGATCTTATTGTGCCCAAAAGAGTCTTGGAAATTGCGCTTCTGCGATTTCAGCTCAGCTCGGATCATGTCAGATTTTCCCTGAGTCCACGAGACCAGTGACGAGTAGCAATTCCCGGTACCTGTGTCCTTCCCTCCTTCATTAGATGCGGGAGACCTCTTGGAATCCACATAGTCCTTTTCCAGCTTTCTTATTTCGGTTTCATTTAGCTGACCTTGTTTATGCAATAGCCAAAGGTCCGGCAACAAGTGAGCAGGAAAAAATGAATTAGAACTTGGGTCAAAGTGTTCAGAACCCTCCCGGTACACTCTCCCGGAAGAGATGTCTGCCAAATAGTCCGCAGGATTGGTAAATTTTGGCGGATGGAACCCAACACTTGCTAAGTAGCTCATGACGTCACCTCTGGGGCCGCTGTATATAGTTCGTCCTCCTTCTCCCAGTAAGAGCAAGTCTGTAAAAGTCTCAAATATTTCGTAACGCGGCTGATGGAGGATGGCGGCAATTGTGATCCCTCGATCCTCAGCAGTTTTTCGGAGAGTGTTGCAAATGTCCATCGCAGAAGAAGAATCAAGCCCAGATGTAGGCTCATCCAAAAACAAGATTGCGCACTCATTTACCAACTCTATGCCTATGTTCACTCGCTTTCTCTGTCCACCGGAAATTCCTCTTTGACGTTCATCTCCAATTGTCTGATTCTGGACATGAAGGATCCCCAAGAGTTCCAGAGTTTCCGTAACCTTGTCCCTACGCTCGGCAGTAGTGATGCCTTTGGGTAGTCGATATTTGGCAGAAAATGTAATGTTGTAGTATGGGCTAAAGTGACGCAGCATGACATCCTCCTGCGGAACGAAGCCGAATACCGTCCTGTATTGGGCTAGCCCGTCCTCCTTCGGCTCATCATCCACTTCAATAGAGCCTTCTGTCCATTCCACTTTATTGCTCAACACATTGATAAACGTACTCTTTCCAGCCCCAGAAGGGCCCATAATCGCAGTAGTGTGGCCTGGCTCAAGGGACCCGCTCACACCGGACAAGATGGTCTTCCCGTTGGGCAGCTGCACACCTAAATCTTCAAACTGTATCCGATATCCACGAACAGGTTTTTTTGGTTTCTTCTCATTGATAGGGTTTGTCTGCTTCTTGTCATTTGGCTTCGCTTCAACAATATCGAAACTGAAATTTCTGCTTGGGCGCCTTTGATGCATTTCGATATCCTGTCCCATTGCATCGGAATCTCGGATAGGATTGACGTGCTCTGTCTTTTCACTTAACGGAGAAGAGGCATCAGGATCCCATTGTTTGACTATCCGCTTTTGTCTCGCTTGTCGTGCTGCGGTTTTCCGCTGATAGTACTTGTCCTTCACGACAGCGGCAACAATCAGCAGCAAACACGACACCACCAACAGCGCAAACATCCCGACTTCTTGTGGCTCACTTGTCCCTTCGGGACAGCGTTCAGTCCACCCGCACTTGAATGGTTCTATTTGGCCTTTTCTACAAAAGTGACCCTTTGTGCACACCTTAATTTCCGATGGCGACGGACAATAGTATCCCTCGCAGCACAATGTAGGCTCTACTGAGTTTTCCGGGCAATAATATCCTTGAGGACACGGATACCCATCGCCACCTTCTGGACAGTAGTAACCTCGGCGGCACACATCCTCAGTACCTGACCACTGCCAACAGGTACACCCAGACGAGTCCGTTCCCGGGCAAGGAGTGGGAGCTGGAGTCGATACCGCTTGTGCCGCTGTTTTACCTGGTTGGCAGAGTACGGCGGCTAGAAAAACGATAGAAATAAAGGGTATCTCTTTCCCCAAGACTCGCATGGTCGGAATTTGAGAGACAGAACAGTAAATATCCAACAGATCCGTTGAGTTGTACCCGACCTCAAAGACGTGGTGCACGACACGATCCCTCGTTCCGATATCTACACTCTATCTTCCTTGGCTTATCGTGCCGCGAATGCAGCGCACACGTAGCGATTAGGAGGCTGGATAAGCGCACACGTAACGAAATCCTTGAGAATTTGGAGCACGCGAGCGGAGCCTCGTGCGACTTTGTACGAGCTGCGCAAGAACAGTGTAATCAGACCAAAAAATCAACGGAGGGAGGCTATTATTGGAGTTCGCAAACCTGAATGCGAACTCAACGACGATGATGGTACAAGTCTGGCAAAAACACGGTGGTTTGTGCACTATGGAAGATATCCCAAGCGAAAATGTCTTGGCGTCGCAAGGGTCGTAAATGTCGAGAAGCGGCAAGAGCTTCTCAGTAGCTCCCAGATTATTTTCGTCAAACTGGTCTCGCTGGCAGTGAAGCCAATGGACACATCAAACACCCCGTCTTCAGGGGTATCACGTTCAAAGAGATGCAGCGAATTGCACCAGGAAGCTGTATTTTAGGTAGGTTGCATTGTGATGCGTACAGATACCGGTAATGTTGTCATTATTTGATTACAAGATAAGCAAATAGGGAGAGTGAGTTCCCCATTATCGTTTTTTGTCCAAATGTCTGACTACCATCAAAAGGAACGCAAGACAGCACCATCCAGCTCCAACAACGGCCATATTCTTGAGGGATGGATCGAACTCCGACATATCATAGCCAAAGTTATCCAGTCCTGGTTGCAAGTCGAAGTACTGATACGGTTCCACAGAGAGAATATAATACGCTTCTATTCCCCATCTGGCATACGACATTTGAAAGAGCCAAATCCAAGAAGAAGAAATCTGAGGCAGACGGATAGCAAAACCAGATAGAATTGCGCTCGAAAGCAAGGTGACAACTAGGGCCACCAGAGGACTCAAACGAACACCAACGAGGGTCGTTAAGAAGTACCCGATCTGGAAGCCATTAAAGTAAAGCAAAACCACGATAGCGTACAGGCGAAGTACGTCAATGATCGACGTGTATGCCGCGAAGAATGCTACCTCGAAAACAGCAGCAGCTAATCCGATCCTTAGAATATCTACCGCACATTTCGCCAAAAAGTACGGCAAGGTGTATAGTCCCGAAGAAACTTCCCTCCAATAGTTCGTTTCTTCCGGTCCAAATGTATTGGATGCGACAGCTGCCCCAGCAAAAGATACACCCCACGATACAAACATCCCTAATTGTTGAAAGCCGTCAATTAGAGGATTTCGGCATGTCCCTTTAAGAACAAAGGGGCACAACTCTTCTTGCATGCTTTCTGAAAGCGGGCCTATATATACGTCAGCGTTCTCAGATGCGATGATACCAAGGAAAAAGCCAACAAAGAAGTGCAACATATTTTCAGCAAAGAATCTTCCTATCGAATGCACAACTCCTTTGAAGGCTCTAGTAAAGCAGATCATGAACATTTTAAGACAGCCAGGGGTCTTGCGAAGTTTTCTTCGGCAAAAGGAGTCTTTAAAATTCCGGAATTGCGAGTTAAGCTCCGAGCAATATTCGCGATAGTATTTGCGCACCAATCGATGGAGTTTTGATCCCTCATCATCACTTTCAGTGTTCCAATCGCTAATTCCTGGGACGGATTTCGAATGCTTGTACTTTGCCTCAAGCTGTTTTATAGAATCTTCGGTCAGCTCATTTTCCTTGTGCAATTTCCAGATATTCGGCAATAACTTGGCGGGGAAGTAAGACTCAGTCTCCGGACTGAAATACTCAGATCCCTCTCTGTATACTCTTCCAGAAGACACATCAGAAATATAGTCGGCAGGATTCGTATACATGGGAGGATGAAAGCCGATACTCCGCAAGTATTTCAAGATACCGTCCGTTGGGCCACTATATATGGTTCTGCCACCTTCCCCAAGGAGAAGCAAGTCATTAAACGTGTTGAAAATTTCATACCGCGGCTGATGCAAAATTGCTGCAATTGTGATCCCTTCATCCTCTGCAGTCTTTCGCAGGGTTTGGCATATATCCATTGCAGACGAGGAGTCAAGCCCAGATGTCGGCTCATCCAGGAAGAGTATACCGCAATCATTTACTAGCTCTAAGCCGATATTTACACGCTTCCTCTGGCCCCCAGAAATCCCTCGCTGGCGTTCATCACCTATTACCTCGTTTTGCACATGCAAGAGCCCAAGCGCTTTCAGTGTCTTTGTCACTTTTTCCCGACGCTTGGTGTTCGATATGTTGTTCGGCAAACGGTACTTCGCCGAAAACGTTATATTATAGTAGGGGCTAAACTGGCGCAGCATTACGTCCTCTTGAGGAACAAATCCAAACACTGTTCTGTATTGGGCCAGACCATCAGGCCGGAATTTTCCATCCACCTCGATACGCCCTTCACTGCGTTCCACTTTGTTGCTTAGGACATTGATGAACGTACTCTTACCCGCACCAGAAGGCCCCATTACGGCTGTTGTTCGACCCGGCTCAAGCGCACCGCTCACGCCAGATAAAATCTTATTCCCATCAGGCAGACTGACTCCTAAATTCTCAAACCGGATACTGTATCCTCGCACTTTCTTTGCAGGAATCTGTTTGGCTACTTCAGCGCCGCCGGCCTGGAAAGATTTCATTTCTATTCCCCCAGTCTGGTTATTGTTACTAAATACTCCTGGTGTTAAGGGGTTTAAATTCTCCTGAGCATCATTTGAAACCTCAGAAGTCTTTCTCTTCCATTCTTTCATGAGTCGTTTCTGCCTCTCCTTACGTGCTTCCGTTTTCTGATGGTAGTATTTATCTTTGCACGAACTAGCTGCGGCCAACAGGACGGACACAACCGTCAGGAGTCCATACATTCCAATTTCTTGAGGTTCACTGGTGCCTTCCGGGCATCTTTCTGTCCAACCACATTTGAAAGGTTCCACCTGGCCTTTCTTACAAAAGTGGCCACTTTTGCAACGTTTGATTTCCGACGGCGAAGGACAGTAGTATCCCGCACAGCAGATAGTAGGTTCCGCTGAATGCTGGGGACAATAATAACCTTTCGGACAGTCAAACGATTGTCCCTGTTCGGGGCAGTATTTCCCAGCACTGCAAGGCCATAGAGCCTTGAGACACGTACAATCATCGCCCTTTTCGGTATTATCGCAAGGCGCGGGCTTCCCTTCCGCCGCGCGTCCCGCTGGAATCAAGCATAGTCCCACTATGACGACACATAGAATCCAATTCCACTCTCTGTGCATTCTGGTCACAGTTTCAGAGCAAGTGTAAACCAGCAGTGGAACACGAGCGAAGCCATGTAAATCAGACAATGACTGCATGCGATCGCTCTCTCAGTGGCCCCCGGAGTGACTTTGTCTTTTTGCCCCTGTTTACTGCTTCATTGCTGGACTCTGCCCCTTCAGACATACTTTGATACGACCACTCCGTGTACTATGGACATACTATCAATACCTGCGGTGGTCTGCATGCAAGGTGTATAGACGAAGTTGAAGTTGACAGGGCATGCGATTTTCTTCCTGAGGAATCCGGAACAGGTGCCGGACCGGAACCTTAGGGATTGCGGGGAAGTTTACGCAGTTACCGGTATACCCTCTGAGTCTTCCTCCAAGTCAAATCCCGGACCACATACAAAATGCGTTCCAATATTTGCTGAGCTGCGCTCAACTCTGAATAAATTAGCGATTCACCACTATCGTGGAAGCTGTGGCACATATGTACATATATGGTATACCACGAATTCCTCGCTGAGTAGCGGGCAGTTGAGTCTGGATCGCGTGAGATACTTGTCGGTCCGGTATTACAATGGCATATTGGATACATTTGGGGAAAGGCGAGGTTTTATTTCTAACACCGCTACCATCTACTGGAGCTTGTCCACTGGTGCGTCGCGGACCTTGCCACGAATGAACGTAGTAGCCGATACATACTTCTCTGTATTTGGAAATGCTACACCTTGAACAAATTGAACATCGAAACCAAAGGTGCACCAACACGGGATAGTAGCTTCTTTTGGATTGACGCCATACTCGTTTTGGAGCCATCCTTTTGCACTCGTTTTTGCGCTTTCAGATAGCTGTCTAGGGCCCCCGGCAAGTGTCAGTGTCAACTTGCCAGTTTCGCCACCCCTATTGACCCTTTCCAATGTACAGAGACAGTAGAGATCATATCCACCGTTCATTTCCCCCTCAGCACACGGGGTATCTACCCGTTGAAAAGAAGTTAAGTACTTGTCGATACCATCGAATGACACGTTCACTCTGCAACAAGGCTCGTGAGAAGAGACAGCAACTGCCATCGAAGAGAGCAAATTGCCAAAATCGGAATTGTTGAAGTAAGAGAGAAAACGATCACCGAGTTCCAAGTAGGTGGCGCCGGGAAACTCGTAAATAAAGCTTTGCTTCACTGAATCTGGCACTCCTCTTTGTGCAAAGGAAAAGCATTCTTCCACAGGTAAAGCTACAAGTCCGCCAACCCATCTGCCTGTACTACAAAGCTTCAGCGTCAGTTTTCCCCGATTCCAACGAACAGCTAAGTAGTGGTCGATATCTTTGACATCTGAAGAAGAACTGATCAAGTGCCGCAAATCTTCTTTATGTCCAAACAATGGCAGTACTCCCCCCATAAAACCATGATCCAGCCTCCCCGGAACTACGGGCAATAAGGTTGCATCAACTCTAATTCCCAGATTCTCCCAATGGATTTGCCCCATTCTCTCTCCCTTCAAGGACTCTAGGATACATGTTCGTAACTGCTTTTCACGTTTTAGTTCGTCTCTCCACTCAACAATATTCTTCTCAAACACGCAGACAGGGGAATTCTCAAGACTGTTGTTCCCATCACTCAAAGACAAGCGGAAGCCGTCGTTACGCGATTTCTCTACAGACACAATCGGTGGAGGACGCCTTTCCTGGCAATGGTTTATCATCATCTTGAGCGCAGCACTTTGAAACGTTGAAGATTGTGAAGTGAGGTCTTCAAACTCTTGAACTGATAACTGTTCGTTGAATTTGCGCAATTCACTTGGTTTTTGACCGCTCTGAGGTAACCAAACCCATATACTCTTGTCTGTAGGGCGGAAGTTATTATTCTCACACACTAACCACATACCTTATTCTTGTCGGCAGAGCCTTCATAATGTTCCTCCAGTATACTGCCAATAGATGTGTGACCCGCAAGATAAGCGAGGTGAGCAGGGGTATCTCCATCCTATCGAAACAGACATTGTACAGTTGAGTAAACCAAACCCGCAAACAGTGTAAACAAAACAAACCTTGTTATGTTCCCATGCAGCATGCCCCAATAAAGCGACAACAACAGCTTTTTGGCCGTTCGAAGCAGCCAGGTGAAGCGGGGTGTCTCCACGCTGAGGATATATAGTACATGAACTCAACTCAAGAAGTTCTCAACTTGAGAGTCTAAGGACGTACTTTGTCTTTGTGATTGATCATTTCCGAAAGAAGATTCCTCATTTGTTGGGGCGGTTCTTGATCCTCACCGGAAGGGTCACTATAATCTCGAACGCAACTTATATTCCCCTTCGCTGCCGCGCGGTGGAATAGGGTCGCCCCGTTCTGGGATGGCACACGAACCGACCGACTGCGTTGAAGATTAAATCGTCTCCTTTTTATACGCTCACCGAGTAACTCACCTTGTTGGGGTGTCGAGGGTCAGCTCCTAATTCAATCAGCTTCCAAAGGAAGTCTAGCCGTCCACCAGCCGACGGTGCAGTTCCCGCAGCCACTAGGAGTGGAGTATTCCAACGCTGGACAACGACGAATACGTTGAACCAGGTACTTCGGTTATACATATCGGAAAAGTGTGCGAAAGCAGTTTACCTTATCCATCGCATTGAAATCTGCGCCGAAGTCTTTGAGCGTACGTATGGCACCAAAGTGACCTCCAATGGCCGCATGGTGTAATGGGGTCATTCCGCGCTGGTCGCCAAATCCGAATGATTACAGTCATGCCTTTCATAAACACCGACTTCCAGGAATTACTACTTACTTGGTCTTTTACTTCCTTATCACTACTGACCTCAAGAATTTGTCGGATGATCCCCTGATCTCCAGACATCGCGGCACAATGCAGTGGAGTGACGTTCTGTACTAGGGAGAGCATGAGCAAGTGTCTCCATGCTGACATCACGACTACATAAAACAAACCTTGTTATCAGGCAAATTCACGCTGTTCCAACAGTTCCAGTACCACGCCATGGTAGAGAAGACGTCATAGAATCCATTCCTTGCCGCAGTGTGGAACATTGTTCTGCCCATCCCAATTGCCTGTCATCATTCAACATGTCGCGAGGTTAAAAACAAGGAATGTACATGTACGTGAAGTTATACATGACCAACCGTTGTGGGGTTTGTAGGATCCACATATGAGGGAAGAAGTTCATAAACGGCCCCGTTGCGCCCTGCCCGCACAGCATAATACAGCGGCGTGGTACCCCTCTGGAGGTCAAAGTCCCGAGCAAATAATACGACACAAACAACCAAGGTGAGAGGATTCTTCAAAACATACTATATTTTTAGCTCGCATCAGTCGACTGCTTTCCGTGGCGGTGTCAAATAAACTCTTCAAATCTTCAATAGATCCGCCGGCTGCCGCGTAGTGAAAAACATTGTGTCCCTCCTGCATTTGTTCCGATATGTTTCGCAAGTAAAAGTTCCTATGCGCACGTTCAAAGCGCAACGCAGCACTAACTTGGTCAACAGCCTCTGGCGCCCGCGGAAGAGTATTCCAAACTCCTTCCAAGTTGTTGCCCGCGAATGAAGCCACATGGAGTACAGTGCAAGAATTCTGCAATTTCCAGCAGACGTTGTTAATCAAAGCGACCCGTCCTTCGCTGGATCCATATTTTCAGTACCTCCGCTTTACACAATCGCCCAATCTCTTCTTCCGAAATACGTTCCTGCATCCACTCTATTACCTGTCGCATCCATTCCGCGTCGCCAGTCCGGTTCAAAGCGGCAAAGTGCAGCACACTATATCCTCCCTGCACGAATAAAATTGAGGCGCTCGAAAGGATGGACAGGCATCCATCAGTAGACAGCACCTGCTACGCGTACATTGCTTCTTGAACGAATCCAGTCAGTGCCCAGTTTGTCAACGAATTCACTGGCAATGGTTAGCTTTCCTCCTTGTAAGGCTAGATGGAGAGGTGAACGACCAAACTGCACAAGTCAATTCTAGAATGACCCAATGAGTCATGGTCGGTTTGGCTCTAGATTCTTGCCTTACGTCGTCCCTCATCGGAATCGCATTCAAGGAGGCTTGATCTTGGAAAATGCGACGAACGATGTTCTCATTCCCAGCAAAGGCTGCTACATGCAACAACCTCTGACTATTCTGTCAAAAGAAATTATCTAATGTTCCATCCAGTCTAAAGCTGAATAAGGGAGCGACAAGCATCCTATATCCATACCACAAAACAAGTTTGCATTAGCTCTTGCCAACGTTTCGAATCTCCGCTCTCTAGAGCTTCCCAGTCTTTTCTCTCTAACTTTCCATTCTCATATGCTAGTTCGTTGAGGAAACGGCCCCCGAAGACATTACGGAAAGCCAACTCATCTTCCTGCAAAAGGAAGAGATCTTTCAAATTACTTCTCTGTTTCCGTACGTTTTCTTCTCGTACTTACCACATCAGACTCTTCATCATATCCGGTGTAACCGGTGGAAAACTCAGGATTGGTATCCTTCAGCAGGGAGCCCTCCCCAGGAATGCTAACACTCTGTACACACGGAGGGAATCAAAACCATTACACTCTGTCCGTGTCTTCTTCCCGATCACCCAGTCGTCGTGCGCACTCACAGAAGGATTAGCGGTTCCTCCGGGACCACTGTGACTTGATTGGGAGTACGGCCCCGGTATTGCAGACATGAAATTTCCCAAGCATTCGCGGATCCTTGAAGCTTCTGGGGTACTAGCTAGAGCAAAATCGACAGGTCGTCTCCCGCCCTGTTGAGGCAAGAGCCAAACACACCAAGCACAGGTCGTTTTGCCTTTATTGTTCCTTCATATGTCATCTTCTTCAGGGTTTGCCCGCGTACCGTATCTTCCGCAAAAACATTGGCCCCATGCTCCTCAACGAGAAGTTTCAATATATGCAAGTTCTCAGCATTGACCGCGACATGTAGGGGTGTAAATTTGAATCTCTGGCATAGTTGATTACGACAACTGTTGGACGTTTATGTTGCACCGAGACGAACAAAAGCGAGTACTTACATCCGGCTCAGGTGCATTCACATCTGCGTTAAAATTGTTGATTAACCATTGTACTAAGTCTTCACAATGAAGTCGCGCCGCGACATGCAGCGGTGTAGACTTGGTACCATCGTCACGCTGTACAATCACGTTGGTGATACAAGCATATCCGGTCAATATCTCCTCTATTTTCGTTCGATTCCCAAACTTGCATGCTTTTTTGAGAGCGAGGGTTTGCTCTTTGGACAGCAAGTGGTAGATTTGAGCTTCATTCTCACTCATCTTGGTCCAATTTTTTCCTTTCCCTTTCGGGATCGCAGTTCGCTGTCACACACGTACACACACACAAACAGCTTATTTGTCGAATATCTAGTCACAAAGCTGGCCAGAAAACCAAAACTGGTTGAAGAAGAGAATTCTTGGATTCTGTTCGAAGAATTCTCTTCTTAACCAGGTTTCATTTCCCTCCTTTTCTCCACAAAACCTTTGGAGACAACTTCGAGCGCAAAGTGCAAACTCGAGAGTAATTCAACCAGAGATGATGGCCCTGTGTGAGCCATTGCTTCATAAATACGGACTATAGTCAGCTTCTCTGGCTGATAACACCAGCGTTGGTGGACCACCGATAGCATGTAGTTGAACCATGCGACCACGGATTCTGTTCGTGGTCGCAACTGTGCGATCGGTGGTCCACCAAGTTACGGCCTTGCCACCAACGCTGGTGGTATCAGCCAGAGAAGCTGACTGTAGTCCGTATTTAGGAAGCAGTGACTCACACAGGGCCATCGTCCCTGGCTGATTTATCTCGAGTTTGCACTTGGCGCTCGAAGTTGTCTCCAAAGGTTTTGTGGAGAAAAGGGAGGGTTTGGAATTTGAATACAGTGCAGAAAGGAATCCGAAACTTAGAATGTCCAGTCCCGCACGATCATTGCGAAAGCGTACGGGATCCGCTGATTCAAAGTCAGAGGGTGCTCATTGGATACCATGGATTGGAAGACACAGTACAGTAGTCAGACCGGACTTCACACAGTGGCAATATCCGTCCGTTTTCTTCGTTGCCGGAGAGTCTTGAACATCCCTTTGGGGATGAACATGTCGAAGAAGAAAACAAGAAGAAGTGATGGAGCGTCCTGCTTTCCGAAACTTGATGGTTTCTGTATCTCCATGCTATACTGTTCCCAAGCGCAAGCGGTTCTGTACGACTATAGTGAATCTGGAAGACGGGAGGATCAAGGAGGAAACAAGGGATGAGATTGATAAAGGCATATAACGGGGTTTACACTACTCATGGACGGTTGGGGTGACAGCTTACGAACGATTTCGCGCTGTCAAAACCCGGGAAAACTCCACTGGTGATGTGTCGATCGAATGTCTCCGCGACGGTATTGAAGACGACAGCGGACGTTCTCCAGAATTATCCCGAAGACATGTCGAAAATATTCACCCTAGTGACCGACCGCCCTTCAGTCAACAAGAAACTAAGTCGGCAAGTGAAAGCGAAGTACATCATCATAACACACGCAACGTCCCAGGAAGTTCCGAGGGTGCCCCGGTTGAAGACACCGAAAATTTGTCAGTATGCAACTCGTTGTACGCAGACTGCATTCATGGGCTCCTCGACTCGAACAAGAAGCCATTTCGGAGTCTACTCCAGAATCGGTAGCAAGACATCAAACATCAGATCCTGGATAACGCAACAACGAGGTTTGCACATACTATCTATTTGGACTATGGCGCCAATGCAAAATGAAATATGCCGTGCATCCCCAGGACAGCACAACCACCGCCGTCATGCGATGGCAGATACACCATATGTACACACAAGCACGTGTTGAAACTATTTGATACACATACTGTACAAGAAAAACATTGCCAGCATGTTCTGTGGCAATTTTCATAGTTAATTGGGGACGTGGAATGACGTCAAATGATGACCGATCTCGTGGGGGTGGGAGACAGGACTTGGAAAGCTTAATGAAACAAGCTTTGGATCAGATGCATAAGGAACCCCTCAGTGTTCCTCCTGCTGATACGTTTAATATCTTCGACTTAGCAACCAGCAATGAGAGGGAGGGCGATGGTAGTGGCTATACAGCTTCGGGGACCTCTACAACAACAACTACAGCTTGTCAAAGTCAAGGCAAATGAGATGAGGAATTGATTTTAGCATGCTGATTGAGGGACAATCTTAGACGCTTTAATCGGCATATCCGGCAGCTTTTTAGCTGTGCAAATCAGCACAGTCCAATCGTACTGTACAACCGGTAGTCGAACCTTCTGAATCTCAGGTTATTTGAAATGATATGATGAATTTGCCAGCTGAAGACAAAAATTACGGAAGCTCTGATAATATCAATGACATCCTTCTTAGTGCATAAACTGGATGGCAGTATCATGCCATAGGGTACAAATGTGCACCCTGGCTTCGCTAGGCCTCCGGGAAGATTATGGCTCATACTTACACTTGTTTCTGCCCTCTGCCGAAGACAAAGGAGAGACGGATACCGCAACGAAGGATAGCACATCTACTGCGGCCGTGGGCACAGTGACTGATTTGAACAAACTTCGGTAGCAAGCGTTACCGTGCTACAACCCATTATTGAAGAGGAAGATTTCCGTTCGACTGACAGGACCAAAATGGGTTGTCGGGAATACTACGTTAGCCGGACCACTCCATTGACATTTTGTTAAGGATGAAATGACGTGAAGTTGATAAGTCCATGAGAACGAAACGGATGTACATACAGACTGTGTGTATGATACAGTAGAGGGTATCATGAAGTGGGCGAGTGGAGTGGATAGGGCGTTTGGTTGTACAACATTTCAGCGTCTTCGAACTGCAACATTTCGCTCCCCGAGTCGTTTAGAAGGATGCTATGTAGAACTTGTCTTATACCATATGGGTCCAAGGGGATGAGATTCGTGGCTGAATGCTTATTGCTCAATCCGTTCTTTCTTCCTAGCACTACAACTCCCAAGAATAAAAACGTAAACAAACTTCCAGAAACTAATTAGGACTAAGAGTACCTTCTAACCTATTTGTGTGATTTTTGATGAATTTGATAAAACTTTTCCAGTGCTCACTTTTTTCAATGCATTTCACCAGTGTATATTTATTCATGCAATTTCTGAAGCCACAATTGAAAATATGCCTCGAGGAGCTTCAGCAGCGGCGGTGGCTAGTTCTCGGAAGACTTCAAGATCTTCGGGAAGCTCGCATTCAACACAGAAATCGTTCACAACTCATCTAAAAGCACCCACAAAGAGACAAAAGAAAGCGCATTATAATCAACCACCTGGCAATCCCGAAGCTAAAGCATGGAATGTGCTAGCGTTCTCCAAAGAGCCTCACCTCGGCATGGCGTTAGAGCGCAATTACGAGCGTATACAAAGGCCCAGTCGCTTTGTGTCTCAGCCCGATGCACGTCGAGGGGACTTCTTCTCGGTGGTATTTCCTCATTTGGTAGAACCGCTGGGTCTGGTGTTACAAAATCGTCGAGAGGAAGCCGTGGTGGTGGGCTTCTCCCGGACAACCGACGCCAAACAGGGCCCCGCTGAGCAAGTTGGTGTTATTCAGAAGGGCGATATTTTGTGCGGCGTAAATGATTGCCTTTTCCCCACGAGCTACGTGCCCGAAGAGCGAAATGTCGATGGGATCCAAAACGTCACGTTCGAGCAAAAAATTACCATCCTACGAGATGCTGTGGGAGAAGTTACACTTCATTTTTTCAGACGAGCTTCCTTACAATTCCCTACGGAAGGATTCGCTGGATTCTGGTCCAAAGCAGTTTATAAAGCTATGAAGACGAGGAAGGAAACTCCGTTTCAAGCAGATGGAGTGAATTTAAACCCGTCTGCCCTCGATTTCCGAAGCATGAAAGAAGCTCCACTGGAAAATCAACTGCGTACGGCCCGAATCAAACATCTAACCAGTCAAGGTGTTGCTGACCAAGAGGCTGAAGATAAAAAAGAGGAGTCTAAGCTTAAATGGAAAGAACCTAGCAAAAATTCGGAGCACATGTTTGTCAATCAATTCTGTCGTGTCTTGTACCAATATAAAACGTCAGCAGTAAGTCATTGTACCAGAATCCCCAGTTGGAGAAATTGATTTTATCTAATAGCTACGGTTTGTGATTTGCAACAGACTCATCTTGCTGACAGATATAAAGTACCGTCGCAGCAACTTATCCAATGGCTCAATAGGAAACAGTCCCTGGAACCCACACACCAGATTGTCTTATATGCGTACTCCTGGTTGGTCTCTCTGTCAGAATATTCTGGATTTGGAGCTCTCCTTGAAGGTGGACACGAGCGAATGATAAGAATACTACGGAGGAAAGGAATAGTTGATAGGACTTCTGTCAGATCGATTGCCTCTCCTGAAGCCAGTCCGAGGTCGCGACAAGCACACTCATCAGAACCGGATAACACTGCGACCAGGAAAGAGAAGATGCTCAAGTATATCGGACAAACTCTGTTGCCGTTAATGCAGTCTAAAGCAGCTCTGAACGTGGACTTGCCACTTGCGGGCCTAGCTTGGACACACAGAATGTATGTATACGCTAAGAAGATGGAATCAGTATCATAGAATGAATGCGATCACTACTACTGGTATGTATACAGTGAGCGCAACCGTTTTCAGAAGACGATGGAGCAAAAGCACTCACGGGTCGGTCCACATTATCAATGTGCTTTCCTTCCTGGAGGCTATACACTACGCCGTCTGGCGAGTAGTCGCAACGACAAAGCTGTAAGTACTGTAGGCCAGGCCAAAGGGGTATGGCACATACGGATAACACGGCATCTCCGACTGTGTATAGCAGAGTTCCAAACAGGATTTTGAAAGCTGTCCATCGCATTTGATGCGCTCAAGACCCTCCGAGCATGTTCAGGACCCCGCTTATAAGAAAGAATTACAATCGTGGGAGCAGCTACAAAAGGAACAGGAGAAAGATGTTGCTGATGCGGAGACAGATAAGGAGACTTTGCCTCCGGCTCCTGAACTAAGTAAGACTATGTCTTGCCTTTCGTGGCCTACTAGCTATGTGACTAAGACTGTACTCTCCGTGGCAGCTGACAACGGTATACCCGTAGGTGGATTGAAAGTATGGCAGCCACCACAGCATCTAGGGAATGAAGACATCGACCGTCATTTAGCCCATTCTCCGTCCTTTCAAGAAGAACTTGCTTTGAACGTCCTCTATATGGAGAGTTTCAATTTGGAATCCGCAAAAGAACAAGTATGCCAGTGTAGTGTGTGTGCATTAGACTACGGTGTGACGGCACAGGATTGTGTTACCTCCGCAGATGGAGGAGCTCAAGTATGTATCTACCGTCGACAATGACTGGAGAACATGGACTCCGCAAGAAATCATGGCATTTGAACAAGCGATCGTTACGTATGGTAAATCATTCTCGGATATTGCTGCTGAGGTCGGCTCCCGGAGTACCAATCAGTGTGTGCAATTTTACTACGCGAAGTGGAAGGGACATCCTCAGTATGCCGTAAGTTGTTTACTGTACGGTTTAGAAACACTATGCCGAAATACATTTATAATTGGTTCAACGGATGGCTTCTTACAGAAATGGAAATTGCGCTCTCACGATGGGCAGGATTTCCATATCGACTATCATAACGAAATCTGCAATGTATGCGGTCTAGGGGGAGAATTGCTATGTTGCGATAGTTGTCACTTGGCCTTTCATTTAAGTTGTATTTGTCTAACTTCGAAAGAGATCAACTTAGAGGCACAATGGGCCTGTCCTGTTTGTGTGATTCAATTTGAGAAAGTGTCCTATATGGAGAAAGCTCGAGAGCTAGTGAAAGAAGAATACAACCGCATCGACAACCTGAAGGCCCATAGAATCTCTGCCAGAGAGTTTCTACAGAAGCAATGGCGAGATGAGCTCAAGGAAATCTCTCAGGCGGGACACTTGCCATTGCTCGATGTACGTGAAACATTTGGTCCAGCCAAGGTAGCAGCTACAAACATTCTTACAGGCAATCCTCAAGCGGTAAATGAGCAAAAACATCAGCAATCTCATTCAAATGGAGGTTCTACTCAGGGACCTTGAACTCAGAAGAAACCAACCTTGCATGAATGACTTGCCGGAATGCGGGCTCATTTTTGTATCGGTTTCAATTGTTGAGGAATTTCTAGGCATTCCACGCGTATTTTCTACCTGAGTCAGTAAGGAAACTAAAGGATGCTTACATGCGCTGCTTTGATCCAGAGGACTGGCTGTCTTCGGAATCTTCTTCTGCTGATTCACCCCCATTGACGTAACGGTTCTCTAGTATTGCTTCAGCTTCTCCACGGAGAGATGAGAATTCCGGGATATGTTGGAGCCTCCGATACACAGATCGGATAAGCATTGTATCTATTAGGACATTATGGCCTGCGGTAGGATCGCCGCTATTTGAGTCAATCTTGGTCCGACGTAGAGTGAGCAAGAGCCACTTCCAACGCCGCAGCGATCGGTCTCTGTTAGTATCTGTGTATCGGTCTTCTTTCTCTTGACGTATATGTATCGGCCGAAATTCTAGATAGCCTCCAAGTGGCCTTTCCTCGGCAAGCATATCGTTCTCTTCGCTAGTAAGGCCTGACAGTTGGCTGGTTTCCATATCCTCTGACAGTACCCGTGATATTAACTGTTCAGGCCTCGCTCGCCCAAAGCGGCGGACCATGGCTTTTTCATCGGCATGTACAGACGAAGTATCCTCATGTTCTTTAAGGAAAGCTAAAACATTTTCAAAAGTCTTCCCTGGTAGCACGGCATCTTCCGCCCAAATGTAGTCCATGTGCTCGTATGTCGGTTCGAAATAAACGTAAGTGTCCAATGGCGTATGTTGTAGTAGCGACGGAATATCTAACAGGCCATCGTAGCCTCCAATAAAAAGAGCCATCGGTGTCTCAATGAGAGAAATGTCATACGGCCTAGCCGTGGCTCCCGGCTTCTGAGCTGGGTCCAGATACATCTGAAGCCTCTTTTCACGCAGAATCTGAAACCAGTGGACCACGTTTTTCACACTCGAATAGGAGTAGATGTGCTGATACAATTGGAGTTTCCTATGATCATCCAGGTTTTCCATATTCCAACTAAATAAAAAATTCACACTTCTGCACGAAATATTCCTCAAATATAGGAGAGTACGTATTCGCACTACACAAATCTGTGCTTACATTTCAATTACCCGCGCAAATTGCCTCGGAGAAAGCATGCGCTGCCATACTAGTGCTTGACTTAACATCCTTTTTTGTCCAAACATTAGATAAATGAAATTGACATTGGCCTCTACCAGCGAAGCTAGGACTGACGGCGATAGGCCAGCAATGCTGTACGCGGCTGATAGCGCAACGAAAGAGTTAACCTTCTCTTGCAATTCTGATGTAAGCAAAGATCAGGAAAAAGCATTTGCTTATTGACAAGTGGAAAATTCGCCAACCTCCCAGAGACTTACTGGGTTGCGATGACAATGCTGAAAAAAGCTGAGCTGAGCCTTGACTGAAGCCGACGTATCCCAAGGACTCGTGTCCCGTCGTCTTTAAGATGTAGTCTATAGTTGACGGTATATCTGTATAGAAACAAAATAGACATCTTGACAGTCCTCTTTCTATATCTAGTTTTCCTCAACTGCGTACCATCTCGAGCCAGGTCATCAATGCAATAGTCCCAAAACGCGGCATGGCGTGGGTCGAGACGGATATGATTGCAGCTGTATTTGTTCCCACGGTTATTCCCAAGCCAAACATCATATCCGGCTTCCTGTTCAAACACGTAACATAAAAGTGGATTGACAAACGCGGAACAAACTAGACTTCATCATGCTTTCATACCAGGAGAAATAATGCTAGGGAGTGCTCGCCACTGCACACAAACGATTCGGAATTCTGCATCAGTCCATGCTGAAGTAGAACTGGCGGCCTTGCATCCCTATTGCGCTTTGTCGGTCCCATTTGAGACCCGTTTCTACGAGGAGATGCAGAGGTCGACGCTAAAGCCTCCGATAATTTCTGTTCCTCTTCGGGAGTTTGGAGGACCTCTCTCCAGTTCTCGCGCTTGTACTCCTCCAGCGGCGGGAGAACCATGCGGTGGATCCCGAGAATGAACCCGTCCTGTGTGAACACCGAATGCTCCTCCACTTCGCACCCTAATCCTCGAACCAATTCCGGCGTGTCACCAAAAATGTAACTCTCGCGGGTCCGGCGAGTTTCTCCTAAATGAAGCCGAAACACGTTCCGTAGCGATTCCGTGTGTTTGAAGAACCAGTCCAGCAAGAAGCGCAATCCGAGCACACTAAGGACTTTATAGACGCCATTAATCACGATCCGCGCAATGAAAAAGCCCACGGAAAAGGCAATAACGCCTGCAATTCCTCCAAAAGTTCAACAAAAGTTTGCCATTTTATATAGAAGGAAAGGGATCATTAGAGTGACAAAAGGGGCCTTCATCGGGCCGCTTTTCCCCCGACCTACCTGCTAAATTCAGCCACAAAATAGCTTTATATCGGGTTGGTATTGTCGCCATTTTTATTATGCTCTTCTCTTTATGTATAGAGTGTAATAAAAAGAAAAGGACAGAATGAGTACTAACAAATCGACCTCCTCGAACAACACTAATCATACAGCATCGAGTGCCCGAAAATGGCCCGATATCATGTCAATGGCATTAGAACAAGGTGCTCAATATGAGAAAGTATGTACCACTAGGATATAGTAGTGGCTTCTAGTATATCATACAAGCGGGGACAAAGGAGGAGAATTCCTTTTCATTAAATTCCACTTGGTTCCTTTCCCCCATGCAGAGTGAATTCCCCGAGCTATTAGACGTCATTTATTGGGCCCGACAGATTCTGGCTGTTTTCCTTGGAGTGATTGTGGCCTTATCAGGTGCCGTGGGAGCTCCAGCAATACTCTCGTAAGTAAATCCGAAGGAAGGAATCCGAGAATTCCTCTCTCGGTGGAATCCAGGAGGATGATACGGAATGATGCCATGCCATGACATACAGATACGTGGTGGCGAATTTCTTGATTGTGATGGTGTATATTCGAGGCTATTTAGGCATAGAAGTGGGGTCCGAAGAGACAGAATGGTCCACCAAGGAACTACTCACTTCAGGATTTATGCCATCGTTCGGACTCTATTTGGTACGTATACATGCACAACGAGGGGAGGCCGACAAAAATTTTTGGATGAATAGATGCTCAATATAATTGCGGTCGCAGGTAGTATGGACATACTTATATAATGCCTTTAACGTATGACCAAAGTATTGTGTCTGGAATCGAAATTCTGTAGTTGTGAATTCCTCTTCCTCGATCGAATGCCAACCACTATAAGGAGCTCGGGGATAGATATATCCATTCCCCAGCAAGCTTGATCCTCGGAGAGAATCTGTGAGCGCGTGATTTGAGAACCAGCGATACACGCGCCGTGATAGTAGCTAGTAGCTAGCTAAGCTCCACGTGGAACCTCGAGTTCCAGGTCAGAAAGATACAGCAGCATCTCTAAACGAGTATCCTTTTTACCTCGTCATTATCGTCATCGGTGGTTCCATTCTCATACTCAGTCTACTCGGCATCAGCGGTGCTGTTGTCTCCTGTGGTGCGCTTGGAGCGCATTTCAGAACTGGAGGACGCCAAACCCGTGCCTTTTTGATACACCTGCTCCGGGGTCCCATTTTCATGCGCCGCAAATCGCGCTGCGACAAAGAAATAATCGCTCAAGCGATTCAAATACCGCGAGACCGCCGTAGGCACGTCTCCACTGTGTACAAGATCTGTCACACGGCGCTCAGCGCGTCGGCATAGAGTGCGCGCTACGTGTAAATGGGAGGAAGCCAGGCCTCCAGACTGCACCAGAATACATCATTTGATCAACTCGTGCGTCACGTGACGTCAAAATCAAACGGCGTAAGACTTACGGGAAGTATAAAGTTCCGAAGAGTGGGAAGCTGGTCTTCCATTTGATCGATCCACTGCTCCAAGGTATCCACATGCGCTTCCTCAAAGGCCACCCGGCTCGTCTGCGTTTCCCCTGAGCTCGATAAGGGGGTGGCAATGGCCGACCCCGCGTCCAAAAGACGGCTCTGAATGATGCTTAATTGCCCCACGAGGCTCTGGAAAGCGTCCCCTTCCGAGAGCTTACAGTGCTCCAAAGCGAGTCCCACGTACGCATTGAGCTCATCCACGTCGCCGAGGGCCATGAATAAGGGGTCATTCTTGTCACGTCGTTCCCCATTGAAGAGCATAGAGGTCCCTTTATCCCCTGTACGCGTGTACACTTTGATCTTTCGAGGCTCTTCTTTGGACTGGGACGCCATTGTCCTCTTGGGCGGCGTCGTATAAGCACAAGGTCTACAGGAACACGATACAGTTAGTCGACAGGAAGTTCTACGGATTGTTGATACCGAAACGCGGTGGTACATGGTCTATTTTGCGCCAGCCAGGAACGCCAGGGCAGGTATGCATGTGAATGGCATGAAAAGTGACAATCCCAACGATAATGGAACCTTTACCCGAGCCTTTTCTGTTTTCCCACTTATTTTTGGACGGAGGCCACCAGCCCCCCTTCACGGATTCCCAGCGGCATGAACTACAACAAGCCCCGGACAAGGTGAATGCTACGGGTACCCCCTCCTCCGCTTCGTCTGAGGGACCGACCACGGCACAGGAAGGAGATGAGAGCCCCCTCAGACGCGCTGGTGGAAGTGAAGCCTCCGACACGTCAGTGGAGGAGGAAGAGAAGGAAGACAGTGATACAGAGAGTTCAGACGAGGAAGAGGAGCAGTATGATATTCCCATCGAACGGCGGCAGCCAAAGTCCCATGCTGATTACGAAGATAAGCGGTATTATTTCTGGGAGAAATTGACGAATCCCAAAAAGACCTTTAGCTCAGAGTATGTGGAGGACAAGCCATTTGACTGGAAAGACCGTGGAAGCTATGAGAGCTCAGTACGTACTCATGCATTATTACACACGGATCTTCATTGAAAGCCATTGGATTGGGTCTGTGTCTGGCACTTGCAGTTCGCGCTGCATGGTTTCTTGTATACGTGCTTTGAAAACATCCGATATATGCAGCGCAATAAGAAAGCAGGAAAGGCTCTTTGCGCAACCGAACCGACACAGAGAGGCAATAATTACGATAAACTGCCCGCCCAAGATGCTCGTGTCATCGGTACGTCGGTATCAGAACATAGAGAGTAAGCCTACTTCGGCTTTATGTATTCGAATGCTCTCGCTTGTTGCACAGAATGTTTGCTGGATGATATTATGGACGCCAAAGTGACTGAACTTGCTGAAGACCCTTTGGAAGCCGTGGAAGCAAGCATCAAACGTGAAATCTTCTACTACATAACGGGCATCGAGATTGCAAGAATTCCTGTACATATTCCTCTCGAAGAATTGGATAGTGAGGCAGAGGAGCAAACTCGGAAAGAACTATCTGAGACCAATATCATAGAACCTGGTAGTGACATTTACGTGGACTGTTGGTTATACAAATCATTTGCTGAGGCGTATCTCTCGTCCAAGCTCTGGAGAAAAGGAGCTTTCGCGGGAATTGCGGAACACATTCAGAAGGTGTTCAATTTATCAGACGAGGTAGTAGGAGCTTATACAACGTACGGTATTAGACAGTATCTTGGCGGAATCAAAATAGATGTGAGATCGATTGAACCGAGTGGAATCAGCCGCTTCAATACGCCACCTAATCCGGGAGATCGATATGATCCTGTGTTGGGAAAGGGGCTCCTAAAGTCTTGTCAAAATAGCCGCCTGTGTCGCACAGTGGATAAAGCCTTCGAAGAACAACAAAAGAAACGACGGAAGTGACTTAATCCAAGGTGCTTGATATATAGAACTACGATACCTGTCCGACGGAAATGGAGCGAAGACCTCAACCGTTGTTGGACCGCGAGTGTGTATGAAAAGGAGTTGTATATCGAATGTGATGCCGGTGTGGCCGAAGTTGTCAGCCAACCCTGAGGTGTCCCTAAAATGACCTCAATGACCTTTTCCACTTGGATTAATGTAACCTATTCGCTGGGCATCTTGTCTTCGATCTTTCTCCATTCTGAGTTAGTCTTGGGCAGTCGGAGGATGAATGAGCCTAAGAGTGAAATAAGCCACCAAGCCAACGATCAGAGAAACGGGTAGCAAAACAACGACGAAAACGATGAGAAAATCGATAAACCATTGAGCTCCTTGAACCCATAAGTTAAAGCTGTAGCGAATCGTGCTCCAGGGATGCCATCCACCATCATCGCGAGGAGGCTCATCGGCTTTGGGAGCCATGCGGAAGTACAGTGTTACAGTGGATAAAGATACTTGTTTTTCGAGCCACTGTTGGCGCCTCTTTTGGCTTTCAATTTCTTCTGTTAGGCGATTCATTTCTCTCTGAACATTCAGTGTTTCCTGTACGGTTGTGGCTTTGCTCATAATCTGCTCAAATCGTTCCATGGCATTGCGCTTCACTCGTAAGCGCGTTTCGGTGTCCACGTATTCTTGAGTTACATCCTGGGTGTTCATTGATTGAGCGCCCAATGATTCAACTCCAACACAGTTACGCGATAACCAATCGAACAAGGTATAGAACTTATCCGATGGAATCCGAACGGTCATATGAGCAGATGCCGACCCAAATTCCAGGTTGTTTCGCCGCGGTTTGTCGAGGTTTCTGTTTTCGATGTAGCCTTTATTTCCTTCGACGTAGCGCTGAACCTCATCCATCACTTGTTCCATATCTGCATCTCTGCGTACATCTACGGTAGCACTTCCCTGGTAAATGAACATGGAAGAAGGAGTACCTCCAGCTTCTCTCGGGTTCTGAGTTGAATCCCGTCTGGGACCTGGACCAGCACCTCCGGACGTCGACGCCATGTTCAATTCCGACGACCTCGCTACTCCTCCACTTCGCCTGCGCGCAGATTGTTTGAAAGACTGGGATTCCATGCTTTCACCCTGGAACGCAGGCGCTTCCATGGTAGTGAAAGCATCCGTTTCACCTTGGCTTCCATCTTCCGCGTAACTTCCCATACTCTTTCCATTGACAAACTGCGTTTCCGGTGCCGCCGGCGACGAAAGCGATGTGCTATTGGCATTATGCACAATGCCGAACGAAATTATCCCCGTGAGCACCAACACCGAAAGTAGCGTCGACATCACGTAAGGGCGAGGAATCGAAAGCGTCCGCGTCATGAAGTACTCAAAGGCGTTAGCCCCGCCTACCGGGAATGGACGTCCAGGCATACTGCTCTCGTTTTTTTCCGTGTCCATTCAAAGCACTCCTCAGATGGCGGTACTCTCAAGCAGCAACGAAATGAAACCTTTTTTCTTTTTTTTTGGTTTGATTGTACTCGACAATACTGTAGAAACTTAATGACCTAGATGAACCCCACTACGGGATACTCCAACTTCAACTTGGTGTGGAAGTCTAATCAATGTACATAAGGCAAAGAAGAGAAGATTAAAAATTGGTTCACGGTTGCAAAGTGTGGACTAAGCGATTTTTAATGGATGGTACGAGGACTGGAGTAAACGAACAGGAAATGGAAATTGGCGCCCGTATGTGCAACACGTGTCCACTACCGGGATTTGCGGAAGGAGGGAATAAATTGAACAACACTCTATCAACTACCCTACTGTAAGTACTAACAATACACGGTCCCACCGTATATTTTCCCTATTTTCCAGCAGCTTGGCCACTACTTGACGGAAGGCTGTTGAGAGGGAAAGTTATCGTTGAACCAATCAGGCTGAGGAGATGCTTTGAGTAACATCTCCCGTACTCCTTGAATTCGGGGAGAAATTTTCCCTGACTGCCGGGTTTCTAACATCATTGCTTCATGTATTTGCGCTCGCGCTAAAGGCGCATCTCGTTCCAGCGAGGTCCTCGGAGTATTGGGACCTACGCCTTCATGTCCATGAATGCTCATACCGGGCTCCGACACATCAGAGCGAATGCCTGAGCTGTCTGCCTCCTCTACAAATCCGCCAGATCCCCCTGCGAGGGACATTGCCTGCTGATATTCATACAAAATACGATCCGAAGAAGGTAGTCCACCCGCAGGTAATGCAGCAGCCAATCGAATAACAGCCATTCTATGAATATGTAAAGGAGCTTCCCTCATTAGAGATTCCAAGACGACCATGTCAGCTTCTTCACTTGACTTTGCCTTCCGAGGATCAGTCTGTCTCACTCTCTCTCCAAAGTCTTCTGACAGGTCCGCAAATCCACGACGGGTTTCCGGGCCCTCGTTACTGGCTTTGAGTTTTGACCCTTCACTAAGTTCTTTGGTTGCTTGAGTTTCATCTTGGCTAATCGACTGGGTCCGAGATGTATAGTAGTCTAGTGGATCCCGGGGTTTCGTAAGTTTATATCTGTACTCTGGTGGCAAGTACGGGCTTTGGTATGGCTCCCAACCTATTGGAGGTCGCCACGGTTTTTCTAAGGCAAGAGAAAGGTTTTCGTAACCATATTTGGGACGCTGAAACTCATGAATCCTATCACGAAGGACGTATTCACACCAACCTTCGTTGTGCCGACGGGCAATGTCCATTGCCTCTAAAGCAGAGAACACTTTCCCACGTGCAGCTAATGGCAGCTCGGGGCCATTTTCATGCAATCTCTGCGTGACCAGCCAATGCTTTATATCTTCTACACGCCTCTTGGTTAAACTAGAAGCGTTTGTTATATCCGGTGTCGTTTCTCCATTTGGTCGACACTCTTCCACTAGTTTGTCAGTGGGACGAGCCCCGAGTAGCACCCATTGTATTCTACTCCTGTGAGGATCCGTAACGCCGACGGCTCCCAAGATTTGGAGAGCATATACATCTCCCGACGATGCATTTTTGTCTGATAAGTCAATGGTCTGTAAAGCAGCGTTATTCCCTCGCAAGTCCTGTCCTACCAATGGATCAGCTTGCAATGGGTGCGCATAGGTCTGCGGGACGAATCCAATATGGAACCTCGGTGGCACCAAGTGAAGCCGTCGGTTCCCGGACGTATCGGTAGTATAGTAAAGAGGGTTGTAAGGTTCAAAATATGCCACATCAACCACCCTTTCCTGATGTTTTGGGTTCGTACACACATTATGTAGCAGTGACCCGGTCCCTTTCTGGATCATTTCGTCTCGATTTCCATCATCTGTCCTCGGTAAATGGCTTCCTACCTCATCCTCATCGTCAAATATACTGTCAAAAGAGTCCGTTTCACCACGAGAAGGGTTGGTATCGTCATTATACTCGGCAACATCCGTAGCTACACGGAAGGGGACATCATGCCAGGGGCTGATCACTTCGCCATTCGCGTCCGCAAAAGTGCGTCGCACTTTGCTCGGTGCGTCCGGCGTGTAGGATTCTGTGGACGATATTGTATACCCGTGTAGTCCTCGTTTTCCCCAGGAACCTTGTATAAAAGCGCTAGAAGAGATCTCCGGAAGGCTTTTTTGGGCCCATTTTGCCCTCCGAGTTCGGGTCTCCAGAGCCCGAAACAAGGCCCTTTGGTGCCTTATACACCGTTTTGACAGCATTTTCCCTGCCCACCAAGTTCCCTACGATAATGACATTCAAGGGGTCAAAATGGAACAATACACACTGCATAATATTAGTACATGAACGTCAAGACACCCGAAATTTCGGGTGTTTTCGGACCAAAATGACCCGGAAACCCGGACCCATCATTACCAAAGCTCTTACACAGAGCACAATAACGCAGGATGCTGCCATAAAATGCTTTTCTCTTTTTTTCTCCACTGGAAAGGTCAGCTTTGCTATATGGCATCCCTGTTAATAATACCCGTATGTGCCAGAAAGATTTTACGCTTTCTTACGCGCGCAACCGTAAAATGTTTGCGCAGCTCCGGCCCAGGGAGCGATTCAAAGGCGGGTGCCAGCGGGCAGAGCCGGCGCGCACTCCCCTCCACTGCGTTGCAGCACCGTGCATGGCAGGGCCAACTGTGCGGCGCAGAACGGGCCACAGCCGGACAAAAGTAGCCTTCCCCCCGAAGACGGCTCCCCTGCCCTGGGGGATAAAAATTACAAAAAAGGTCACGTGGCACAAAGATTTTGCTGTTTTGAAATACCAGCGAAGTCAGATAATTTCAAATTTTTTGAGTTTGAGTTGATACGCGCAAATTATCACGGCAAAAAGTGAACAACTGATATTGGTCTGTCTATTACCCAGGGCATATTACCAGAAGCATGTCGCAAACAGCGGACCAAGAGGAAGCGAATGC